>CM075810.1:32359402-32609947 GCA_037975025.1 Excoecaria agallocha | reverse complement strand
TAATGATGTTAAAAACCAGAGGAACACTGGAATTTGAGTAAAAGAACATAAAAATAAAATAAAATGAAGTGATGTATGTGTAGCAAATTATAGGTGTTAGCCAAACTACAAAAGTTAAATTTGAGGACGACAAAAAGCTTCAACATGAATTATTAGAACAGTAATTTTTCGGGATTTTCAGGAAATATTAGGACATTGACTAGTGATACCACAAGTGATATAGAAGAAGCTTACATATTTCCACCCTAGAAGCTGTCCGCAGCAACAGCAATATATATCTTCCACAGTATGCATACCGGAAAGCATCGCCCTTTCCTCAGTCGACCCGACTGCTATGTTCACCCTGTGGAAAAGGAGAAGTTGAATCCTTATTGTATGAACGAGTCAACAGCTAGTTCTCGAGATAACTTTCGCAAGTGCACGCAAAACTATGGAAAGAACTTACACGTTGCTGAATAGGTATGCCCTCCCTTTGCGGCAATTGAAAGTCTGACCAATCACAAAGCAGGGGGTCAAGAAAAAAGCAAGCTTGCTAAGTAAATTTTTTTACCAGGTCAGAAAGCCCAGAGAATATGATTGAACAGAACTAAGTAAGAAACTATCGACTTTAGCTTCTTTTATCGCCAATCTGTACATAGCCCCTCATGCAACTCAATACAATAGAACAAAATATTACTCTAATAAACACATGAACACTTGCATCCGAATTGCAGGTAATGATTAGCTAAAACACTAATAATCAACATGATAAGTTAACTGGTATTTACAAGTTTAGAAACTCGAATCTAAATCATTTCCCATGCACATGGCACCGCACATTACTTGGAAATTACTATATCTTGATGGAAGCAATATAGACAGTTCTTTCTTTTTCTAGTATCCTTGGCTTTGACAATAGTGCTAACTACTGCTGCAGTTATAATTTCTCAAAGAGAATCAACAACTGGCTGCTGACAGAATACCACCTTGAGCCCAGATAGGCAATAATTACAAATCACAGTCAATATTGTGATTGACTGCATTTCAAAAGTGGTCAGTATAAGATTTCCTCCAAAATGGCCAAGATGCAGGAAGGGCTAAACGTCAAACTAAACTATGTTTTTATTAGCTGAAGAATGACTTGAATGGCATGGTTGTTCATAAAAGATGGTCAAAAGGGCAACCAAAAGAAAAGTAAAAAAGACTGACAGCAAAGGGAGACAAAAGAAAAGGTAAACAATCGAAAAGCTCCCCACAAGCCATGAGAAAAAGCCAAGTTTTAATGGAAACACAGGAATGCTTACCTTAACTAGGAACTATTCCTTGACTAAATACTAAGTGAAGTTCATTAGAAACTCTACAATCTTGAAATGGGGAAAAAATCACATCTCCGACAAGCCTAAGCAAAAGTCAATCCATCCATTCATGCCCAATATCCCAAATTTTAACCTTGAACTACAAATTGAATCAAAATTATAATAACCCGTTTAGCAGATAACAAAACCCTAGGAACGTATCCTCTTCAAAATGATCAATTTCAGCATCTTCCAGTCGTAAAAAGAGACGAATCAATTAAAAAAAAAAAAAGCAAAATTCCCTATACATCAAAGAGAATTCTGTTTCTACTACTAATTAGCACCATAAGATGAGTAAGATCAAAGAATTGTGAAATAAAAAGGGGGGTAAAAGAGAGACAGAAGGATATGAAGTACCCGAGAAAGAACATCTTCCGCAAGAGCAAGAGGCGTATCACAAAATCTGCATCTGTAGCACCTTCCTTCTAAATCTACCACAAAAATTCTCCCCATCAGCTCCTCTACTCCTATCTCTGCTCTCGCATACCCACCCCCGATCAAACTTGTACAGCTAAAGTTTCTATCTTTTTTTTTTTTTTGACAACAACAAGAGTTTGGGTCAAGCTTAATTTCCAACAAAGAAATCCTTTTTTCTAAGAAATAAATAAATAAATATATCGTTCCTTTTACTCGCATGGGTAGCATATTTTCAACAGCCTTTTTTGTAAATGTTTCTTTCTTGAAAATTGCTTTGAAGTTTCTTAATTTAAAAATTTTACAGTGTATTTTCTGATAATATGTAATTTTAAAAAATGCATTAATTGATCAGTATTTTACAAATCAATTTTTCAATATTATGGCATGCCATGTCATCATTTTTAACGTAAAAAATATTTGAAATTTTACAATAATTAAGTTGTAATGAATTTTCCAGGGAAATATTTTAGAATTAAGGGCTATAAGCAAAAAGGCAAAACAAAGCTAAGCAAAGTTGAACATCAAGCCAAAGATACAAGAAAATCTTATCTTGATATAGGGTCAAGATATGCATATCTTAATTTTTCAAAATATAGGCAATTAATTTTTTTTTGTGGAATCCATTTTTTTTAAAAATGCTTGGAAATGTAAGAAAGAATGAATTTTTTTTTCCATCCCAACCTTTTCAAGGTTAACAAACATCACCTTAATGCATGAGATGACGTCAATTAGTGGCAAAATGTATTTTTACAGCTACCAAAACATTTAAATTTGTCAACAACTTTTTGAACCTAATGTGAAATTGGAATTTAAATAAACAGATTAATATCATCAAATCCAAAAAAAATTAATTAATTAATTAGCATGAAATAAAATCAAAGCTATAAGGCCCTAATGGCCCATAGCCCAAAAGATGTCCAAAGGAAGAATCCAAAGAAAAATCCTACAAGCCAATCGTTCGGTCGGACGATAAGTAATTTGACATACGCCATCATCCAATCATCATTGTCTATAAGAATAGGCCACACTTGTCATAGAATAGGCCAACTATTCAAAAATACTTTTCAAAGCTTTTTCAGATCTACAAATAGCAGGTTCCATTATAAGAAACACACACTCTTCTCTCTTTAACAAAATATAAATATTCTCTCTAGAAATCTCCTCGCTCATTGCTAATTTAAGCATTGGAGTGTCAATATCCGGCACAATTGGGCAAACACCTCTTTTTACAGGTTCTTTCTATTTCAATTCGGTTGAGATCTACCTCATTGGTCATCAAGTCTCTCATTCATTCTCACACAAAGAGCCTTTCATCTTTGTAAAAAATCGTGGTTTATCATTTGATACTTTCATCGAAAGACGATAACTGAGCTAAAAAATCCAACTCCCATATTGCCAGTAAGAAGATGGATCCATGATTGCGAAAAGACAACTAGAGAAACATCAAACAGGAAAGGAGAAAAAGAGGCGAAGAAGCCCCTCAAAGGCTCCCCCTGATGATCAAAGCCAGGAAGCAAAGTAAACAAGCTACATCCACCAAATGAAGACACATGGGCAGTAGAGCCTCGGCTAGTTATAATGAGTGAAGAAGGCTCTAAAAAGACCTCATTTGCTAAACTCCATTCGGAATGCAAAAAGGGGAAATCAACGAGATTTATCCTGATTAAAAGATTGATGAAGCTTATTCCAATCGAAAGATCAATGACTTATCATGTCATCATTTTTAACGTAATTTTCATCTTTTTAATTGAAAAAAAAAATATTGGGATTTTACAATAATTAAGTTTTAATGAATTTTCTAAGGAAATATTTAGAATTAAGGGCTGTAAGCAAAAAAGGCAAAACAAAGTTGAACATCTAGCCCAAGATACAAGAAAACCTTATTTAATTAGGTAATATTTGTTAAAGAAAACCTATTTAATTAGGTAATATTTGTTAAATCGATCCCGATAAAAAATTTTAAAATAAGGTTGTAATATTTTCTGGATCAAGATATGGAATAGTCAATATAAAACTAAAAAATATTTCGAAATTTTTTTCTAAGTGTTTGTTAAATTTTTTGGAATAAATTAAAAATATATTTTCTCAATTTTTTAGTTATTTCTTATCTAACAAAGTACATAAATGCTTATCTTAACCTTATGTCAAGATATGCGTATTTTGATTTTTTAAAATATAGACAGTTAATTTTGTTTTTGTGGGATCTATTTTTTTAACAAACGCTCGAAAAGGTTGAAATAATTTTGTTTTTTTCAATCCCAACCTTTTCAAGGTTAACAAATACTACCTTAATGCATGAGATAAGGTCAATTAATGGCAAAATGTATTTTTACAGCTACCAAACCATTTAAATTTTTTAACAACTTTTTGACCCTAATGTGAAATTGGAATTTAAATAAACAAATTAATATCATCAAATCCAACAAAAATTAATCAATTAATTAATTAATGATAACCCATGAAATAAAATCGAAGTTATAAGGCCCTGGAGACCCAAAGCCCAACAGATGCCCAAAGTAATAATCTTAAGAAAAATCCTACAAGCCAACCATTCAGTCGGATGAGACCTCTTCCTGGCAGCCGATAAGTAATTTTACATATGTCACAATCCAATTACCATTGCCTACAAAAATAGGACATTCGTGTCATAAAATAGACCGATTATTCAAGAATACTGCTTAAAGCTTTTTCAGATCTACAAATAGCAAGTTCCATTCTAAGAAATACACACTCTTCTCTCTTTAATAAAATATAAACATTCTCTTTAAAAACCTCCTCGTCTATTGCTAACTTAAGTATCGGAGTGTCAATACCTAACACAATCGGGCAAACATCTCTTTTTACAGGTTCGTTCTATTCCAATCCGATTGAGATCTACCTCTTTGGTCATCAAGTCTCTCATTCATTGTCACACGGATAAGCCTTTCATCTCTGTAAACAAATATTATTTATCATTTGGTATTTTCTTTGAGAGATGATGACTGAGGTAAAAAATCTAACTCCCATATTGCCGGTAAAAAGGCGGATCCATGATTACGAAAAGAAAGGAGAAATGCCTGAGTTCCATGAAAATCTCTTAGATTACATGGAAACCCATATGGAAAAGGCAGAATACCAAAGAGAAAAGGGCAAAATATTCAAACTCTGTTAAAGTCTCCAAGACTACATGAGAAATCAAACAACGAAAGCAAAATGCTAAGAATGAAAGAAAGCGAAGAACTATACGCAAGGATCGAAAGAAAGTGGAACACCCTTCTTTCGATCCACTGTGCAAATGATGCAGGAGACTTTCAAAATTGGCCGACTGGGAAACATATTGGGAAGGGTGAAACTATTACCCCCTCCTTATCTCTAGGTAAAGCAGGCAGGATCTGGTGCCAGAGCCAAAGACTGACTTAAAAGCATTTTTCCTGAAATAATGGGGGAAAGCTTGCCTTCCTCCATTATTTTAGAGGCACCCCTTTGGCAAACTCAGTCGATTTGGAAGGCATTAAAAGGAAGAAGTTGAGTCGAAAAAGAAGGCTCTAGAAAAGAATAGCATCATACACAACACCTTGTGGATGAAGATAATTGGAAAAACATCAGACAATAAAGGAGAAAAAGAGGTGAAAAGGCCCCTTAAAGGTTTCCCTTAATGATCAAAGCTAGGAAGCAAAGTAAACAAGCTAGATCCAGAAAATGAAAACACATAGGCAGCAGAACCTCGGCTAGTTCTAATGAGCGAAGAAGGCTTTAAAAAGACCCAATTCTCTAAACTCCAATCGGAATGCAAAAAAGGGAAAATCAACGAGATTTATCCTGATCAAAAGATTGATGAACCTTATTCCAATCGAAAGATCGATGAAGCTTATTCCAATCGAAAGTTCGATGAAAGTTATCCCAATCGAAAGCTTGATAATATTTTCTATTATCCCAATCGAAAGATAGATGAAACTTATCCCAATCGAAAGCTTGATAAAATTTTCTATTATCCCAATCGAAAGATAGATGAAACTTATCCCAATCAAAAGGTCGATAAAATTTATTATTATCTTGATCGAAAGATCGATGAAATTTATTATTATACTTCGATCGAAAGATCGATGAAAGTTATCCTGATCAAAAGATCGATTAAATTTGTTGTTATCCCCATTGAAAGATCAATGGGCATACTTATAGTTTAGCTGATACTCTTCCGACCAATTTGATACATACGGATGTACACATTGCAAATCAAAAGCAATAAAAGAAAAACTAAAAGTTTATTAAAAATGTCACATATGAAATTTACAACCCCTATGCCCACCCTTCATTGCTACTTTTTCCACCATCCTTAAAAATGTTATAGATATCTCCCACTCACTGCATGTCGGGACCTGAAAAAAGAAAGGAGCCCAACTCCGGCCTGAGAAGATGAGGAAGAAAGAAGTTGCAAAGGTTGAAGAGCGCATCAACCCATATAGTAGGTGATGCCATGATAGGGAATCAATCAATTATTCATTCATCTTCATAAAATGGTAATATCAAAATAGGGCAACAGATAACCAATTGATTCCACGGAGGAAAAAGAGCGAGTAGCGGAGAGGAAAAAATGAGCCAAATAAGAACCAATGGACATACAAGAATGCTAGGCGAGGTCTGATTATCTTTGGGATCGAGCAGGTCCTAGCCCTAAAGCCCAAAAATTATTTACAGAAAGGCCCAATGTAAGTAATGTAGGAAGGTAATCAGGTGTCATCCAATTCGATTGAAGGAACCCTTGGTCTCATCAAATCCACTAACACGCTATAAGGCTCCATCCTACCCTACGTCATGTCATCGCTTATTTGCTCTAACTCCCCAGTAGCCATGCTTCAGGCACTCAAGTGCATATTTACATCTCTCACCAAATAGCCCAATGATCTCATGGGTCACAAACACATTCAATCTGGCAGAACCTCCAGCTAGCATTTATAAGATGACTAAATTGCATGGCCATTAATTCATTTTAAGGTCTTGATGAATCAGATTTTACTGATTCTAAAAGAGCGATCAAGGATGGCCTCGAAAAGAGCACTCTGTTATGAATATCGAAAGAGTTACTGTCAGATGGCCAAATTGATCAGAACAACTCGGCATCTCTACAGAGATAAGTGTCACTTAGATCACATTATTTTATAGAAATATCTTTTTGCTTAGTCCTTTAAACATATTTAATGGATAGACAAGCAAGATATGAGATATTTGAAGAAGAAAATTCATTCAAAAATTCAAAGTACAAAGTACACGGATAAAGAACTTCCTATCCGAAGAAAAGTATATGGATAAAGAGCTTTTCGCTTGAAAAAAATAAAAGAAAAAGAAAGAGAAGTAGATAACAGGGAGAAAAAAAGACAAGAGCCGTCCCGTCACTTCGACCACTACCTCCACAACAAGACCACCTCTTATTAAACCTCAAACAAACTGAAAGAAGCATAACCCAATCGACGAACACAAAATATCCACAGGATGCAGCTCAAGAAACAAACAGCGAACATGGGAAACAGGGTCACATGGGCGAGACAAACAATGGCCCCCATCCAGGTAACCTCGCCTCCCACTTAGCCACTAAATTGCTTCCCTGCATAAACTACAAATGTAGCGTACAAAATCGACTAAAAAAATTGCAACTCTTGACAACTACAAAGTCGATCAACCCTCAAAAGAGGGATAATACAGTAACAATAGCATTGCCAGTCATTATATCGGTAAAGGATCAATTAGAACTAGCAACAAATAGGCAGTACCTGTAATGGCATCAACACCAGATTAGCTGTAAATAGTATTTTTCGATAGCGAATAGTGCTTTCGGACTGAAAAGTACATCCAAAGGTAAAAAATATTTTATTTGACTATCAAAAAATATTGATCACGGATAGTTTGAGATTGAAATTTAAAGTGAATTTGAGATCAAATAGGCCTCCAAAAGTAAAAAAATATGAAAAATGAAGCGGTTCGATTTAAATAATAACTAGATTGATATGGATTTGATCGAGCCATTAAAAATAGCAAATGAAGTCTAAAAATTATCAAAAATTACATACATGTCTAAAATGATGTGTAGAATATTTTAGTTACAAAAAATAAATTTTTTTGATAACATCAGTAATGATTGAACCAGATCGATCTAATTGAACTAGACCAGTAACTGACTCCGATTGGCTTAAAAATTTTTGCACAACCTATTTTTAATATTATAAGAATGATGAAATCAATTTTGAAGTAATTGGAGTTAAAAAGTGAGAGAATTACAGGAAAATAATATAATAGGCTTAATTTTGATTTTTGGGCCTTGGTTGAACCAAAGCTCAATTCACTTTGACCCATATATAAAAGGAAGGAGGCAGATATTTTGGCGAGTCATCTTCATCTTCATCAACCTCTTTCCTCTTCTCTTTTGGCCAAAACTCCTTTTGCCTCTCTCTCTCAAAATTTCTTCAATTTTCTCTCTTTTTCTTTCTAGATCTAAGCATCCTAGCTAATATTTCACATCTCTAGTTGGTTATTCAAGCATCTATCCTTTGATTAAAGGAATATAAGCTAGAAAAATCAAGTGAAAAACCTTTAGATGTCAAAGTGAGGTAAGTAAAATTCATGAGTTTAATTTAATTTTAAGATACGTACAAGTATTTTAGGGTATCTAAAGTTTATTTATGTTATTATTTTGAGCTTTTGAGATCAAAAAATTAGTATTTCTTATGATGGAAACTTCGGTCATGGTAGGTTCTTTTGGTAAGGGACAATCCTCTAAAGCTAAAGGCAATGAAAATGAAGTCTGAAGAGGATAAAACAAGTGAAAAAGGTTAGTGACTAACAAATTCTCATATTTCTCTTAATTTTGCATGATTTTTCTTTATGTAACTTAGGAAAAATTTAGAAAAAGTGTGTATAATTGATTACCTTGAATAAGCCTATTAGGAAGCTTAATTTGATTTAAAAGTATGTGTAAGGTTGAACTATTTTGATGGCCGAATGGTATTCCAAAGAGATTTAATGTGTATTTTATGTATTTGTGTTAAATTAACCCATAAAATGCTTACAGAAATAAAAAAATATATTCATACATTTTTATAGAATTTATAAAAATTAATTGAATATTTTTTAGAAGAAATTTGGTTATGGATAAAATGAAATTGTTGAATTATTATAAAATAATTTATTAAATAAGTGAAAAATAGTAAATTATTGTGAAATAATTCACAAACTATGCAAAAAGTATTGAAAAAATAACGGACAATGTACTGAATTGAAAAGGTAATTGAAACTGTGAAAAATCTGAAAAATGATTTGAAATTAGGTAATTTTTGCCCTTAACAATAGTTAGACAGTCAAAATTTAGCTCAGGATATAATTGACTAGCCATAGGGATACCTATACCGCGGTGCAAGTCATGACGACTTGCTTTGCTATGGTAGGATCACTGATCTCTATAGTATCCATCTGTTTTGATATCTATTTTCTGAGATGTGATCCTTATGGGTCATTTCTCAATATGTATGTGGTCCTATGGGATCCATATCTCATATATCATGTCTGAAATTTTATGTTGGAATTGTACTAGGAATATAATCATAAGAATAAGTTAAAAGTACAAAAAGAAAGTTAAAAATGAAAAATGACCTAATTGAAAAGAAATAAAAATTTTAGATGTAAAACTTTAATTTTTTTCAAAAATTGTATTTAATAAGTAAAAGAAATTAAAAAATGATTAAAAAAGATAAAATGACAATTTAAAGATCAAACAGTCCAAAAACGATTTTTTTTAAAGTTTAGCAATTAAAATATAATTTTATATAAAAAGTTAAAACAATGATTAATTGAAAGTTTTGAATGATAAAACTCCAACGTGAAGTGAAAATAAGAAAGTTAATGGCAATTTTATAATTAAAGTGTAAAAAATGGTATTTTTGTAATAAAATAAAAAATAAAGGACTAAAATAAAAATTTATCAATTTTAGTATTGAATTGAAAAGACCGGTAAAAACATTGAAAAGTACTTTTTGATAAGAAAAAATTGACAATTTTGCATAATTAGTGTAAATATGCATATTGAAAAATACTATGATTTTTAATCACCACTAGATATGTTTGATGCTCAGCACGTAAAATTTACTGCGTGCAGGTAATGAAAAGAATCTAGAGCAATAGTACACCGGATGAAGAATTTTGAAGGATTAGGAGTTAATTTTGTGTTGGCATGTATATTATTGTAAATATTGAAGTAAAATAATTGGTATGTAATGATACAGTTTATATATATATGTAATTATGTTATTGGCTAATAGTGAATGGACTGTATATGTATGAAATGAAAGTGAGTATATATGGATATATTGATTGAACTATTATGCCCCTAAAGGGCTGTAAAAATTGTTTGCATTTTAGGGGGCTAGTCAAGTTTATAGCCGTTATATTATCGAATTTTTGAAAAATAAATAGTAAAATTTGGACAATTATAGAACATCGACAAGTGAACTTATAGAATGTATAATGGATAAGTATTAATAATTAAAGATTTTTGTGGTTAATAATATGATTTTTAAGATAAAAAAAGAAAAAAAATTTCAGTCAATCGCTTAAATCTGTAGGTTTGTAATAGTAAGGGTGTTACAGTGCCTTACACACTCAGGTAACTTTACATTACACTTCCGACTCATAGAAACTGAAAACAAAAAGACAAAGCACCGAAATTCCCAAGTAAGAAAAGGGGGGGCGTGATCTTGAAATATTTTTCGAGTAGCGAAAGCATCCAAAAAGGACGTCGGCTAGATGGATCAGAAAAGCAAAACTTTGAAAATGACCCGTGATTATTGTTTGCAGGATAAGCTTCCAACAAAACTCTCAACCTCTTAAGGATGACGATCTATTAATTTCGATCGATGATTCATCCCGATCGATGTATATGTTCAGCCTTTTAAGGCTGATGATCTAGTAATTTCAATCAATGATTCATCCCGATCGATGTATCTGTCCCAGCCTCTTAAGGCTGATGATCTATTAATTTCGATCAACGATTTATCCCGATCGATATATCTGTCCCAGCCTTTTAAGGCTAATGATCTATTAATTTCGATCGATGATGCATCCCGATCGATGTATCTATCTCAGCATCTTAAAGCTGATGATCTATTAATTTTGATCGACGATGCATCCCGATCGATGTATCTATCTCAGCATCTTAAAGCTGATGATCTATTAATTTCGATCAATGATTCATCTCAATTGATGTATTTATCCTAGCATCTTAAAGCAAATAATTTTAATCTCCGATCGATGCATTTATCCTAATCTCTTAAGATTGATGATGTATTAATTTCGATCGATGTTTAATCAAAATCGATGGATTTATCCCAATCTCTTAATACTGATGGTCTATTAATTTCGATCGATGATTCATTCCGATAGAATTATTTATCCTAATCTCTTAAGATTAATGATGTATTAATTTCGATCGATGTTTCATCAAAATCGATGGATTTATTTTAGTCTCTTAGTACTGATGGTCCATTAATTTCAATTGATGATTTATCCCGATAGATGCATTTATCCCAATCTTTTAAGACTGATGATCTATTAATTTTCATCAACGATTCATCCCGATCGATGGATTTATCACAGTCTTTTTAAGGCTGATGATCCATTAATTTCAATCGATGATTCATCCCGATCGATATATCTATTCCAGCCTCTTAAGACTAATGATCAATTAATATCGATTGACGATTCATCCTGATCAATATTTCTGTTTCAGTCTTTTAAGATTGATGATCTATTAATTTTGATCGATGATTCATCCCGATTGATGTAGCTATTTCAGCCTCTTAAGGTTGATAATTTTGATCGACAAGTCATCCTGATCGATGCATTTATCCCAGTCTCTTAAGACTCATGATCTATTGATTTCGATCGATAATTCATCCTGATTGATGCATTTATCCTAGTCTCTTAAGACTGTTTATTTATTAATTTCGATCGATGATTCATCCCGATCGATGTATTTATTCCAATCTCTTAAGACTGTTGATCTCTTAATTTCAATCGATGATTCATTATGATCGATGCATTTATCCTAATCTCTTAAGACTGATGATCTATTAATTCCTATCGACGATTCATCTTGATCAATGTATTTATCCCAACCTCTTAAGATTGATAATTTATCAATTTCGGTTGATGATTCATTCTGATTAATGCATCTATCCCGACCTCTTAAGGTTGATAATCTATCCATTCCGATCGATGACTTATCCCGATCAACCTATTTATTTCAGCCTGCTTGACTGATGATTTATTAATTTCGATCGATGTACATTTTGATCGCAATAATTATAAAACTCAATCTTTCGACCGATGATTTATTCTCCCGATCAATATCGATGTAACTTAATCCCAATTCCCAAAAGCTGGGACCTTGCTTTTAATCGCAAAATGGTCAAAGCATGTAAACCCCATACCTTCGATCTCTTGAGAAACAATTGAATTGTTTGCAGAGGAACTAGTGATAACGCACGGAACAAAATCAAAACTATAATATCCAAGAGGCCCAGAGCCCAATAGGTGCCCAAAGTAAGAGTCCCAAGAAAAATTCTACAAGTCGAATAGTCAAGCACGGCAGACGAGACTGTCCAATCAAACATGATCTCTCCCTGACAGGCAATAAGTAATCCGACATATGCCACCATTTAATCGTTGTTGCCTATAAAAATAGATCATGCCTGTTATAGAATAGATCAAGTATTCAAAAATATTGTTCAAAGTTTTTCTTACTCTACAAATAGCAAATTTCATTATAAGAAGTACATATTTTTCTCTCTTTAACAAAATATAAACGTTCTCTCTAAAAATCTCCTTATCTATTACTAATTTAAGCATTGAAATGTCAATACCCGATACAGCCGGACAAACACCTCTTTTTACAAGTTTTTTCTATTCTAATCCGGTCGACATCTTTGTGAAAAATTGTGATTTATCAATACATCAATTAATGAATTAATACATGCATAATTTTGTGAATTATTTTTAAATAATTCACTTTCACATAATAGATGTTTTGAAATCAAATCCATTTGTAATTGATTTAAACCTTTAAACATAAATTAAAAAATCTATACTAAAATTAACAAGGATAAAATAAATTCAAACGATGTCAGGAGGCGGAGTAAGGTTGAGGTCAATCCTACGTAGTCTTCTTCTTCGATCCAAGTCGAAAGACTGTGAAGGGAACACGAAAGGTGAAGGATTTATCATTAAATCCACCAAATCGTCGCTTTCCGACGTCTTACTTTGACTCGAACTCACTCTCTAATTTACACTGCTACTACTTTCCATACTCCGTCCAATATAATTCTTGTTTGGAATTTTCACGCTCTTCTCGGGAAATTTGTCTCGGCTTTCCTGCCATAAAACTCACGGGCGGCGGCATCGTATGCCGTGTCAAAGTTCCCTAGCGAGATCCGGCGTTTCTTGGTCGGATCTCTGATATCGGCGCTGAATTGGCCCCAAGGCCTTCCACACTCCCCTAAAAAGGCACCTTCTGAGCTGCAGTTGCACCAGACCGGCGGTCGGATCTCTCAACCATATTTTTATACCTTTTGGCTCTTTCTTCTCGATAAATTTGAAGTTTTAGAGGGTGTTTGACAATTGATTATCCTTAATACATTGCTAATGTATTTTATGTAGGAACATTTTTTTAATAATGTATTTTTAAAAATTAATTATAAAAATAAGATGTGTTAGAAATTATTTATAAAATTAAGATATTTTTAAAAATTATTCTCATACGTAACGGTTTCAGTCATGAAATTCATATGAAAAAAATTTGATTTTTCTCTTAAATTGCTATACTGTGCAGCGATTTCAGACTCTGAAATCGTTGTACAGTATAACGATTTCAGACTCTAAAATCGCTGCACAGTACATCGATTTTAAGTGTCAAATTTTTGTCACTGATCAATTATTATATTAATAAAAAATATTGACATATAAAATCAGTTATTATTTGTAGTATAATTGATATGCATTTTTATAAATTTACAAGTGATCTTGAGTTCAATTTTCACCACCAATATTTTTGTATATTTTCAATTTTTATTATTAAATTAATAAATAATATATCAGACTAATATTAATTATTATTTGTAGTACAATTGATAAATATCCCTTGTTAATTTGCAAAGAATTGTGAGTTCGATTCCCACTAATAACTACTTATCATATTTTTTTAATTTTCGTAAGTTTATTTTTCTATAAAAAAATTACAGTAAATTACTATTTTATAAAAAAAATTAATAATATATTTGTAAAATAATCAATAATATAACAACTGGATGATTTTTTTTCCATGCTCAAAATAAACCTCCAAGGACATTCAATTAACGTTCATTGTTGGAATATTATGTTCTTTTTTAAATAACCATTTTTATTTATTATTGTCATGTACAGAACATTTTAATTAACATATACCGTATGACTTACTATTAAAATAAAAAGATAATTAATACTCATTGAATTTTAAATATTGTCAAATTGAATTAAACAAAAAATAATTGAAATTTGTTAAATTGAGTAAAACAGAAATAATATATTAGAATTGAAATTAAAATTGCTATTAGAATATTAATTCAAACAGGTTTGAATTACAATAGCATATGGCATAAGAATTCTCAAATAATATGTTGTTTCTACCTATGGCAATCGATTATTTTGTGTCTTATAATTTTATTAAGTTGCTCCTAATAATAATAAAAAAAAACATACTTAATATATAATTTGAAGAAACGGTAGGATTTGATATGTGATTTAAAAAAATAAAGAAATTATTTTACTCAATTTAACAAATTTCAATTATTTTTTGTTTAATTCAATTTGACAATATTTAAAATTGAATGAGTATTAATTATCTTTTTATTTTAATAGTAAATCATACGGTATATGTTAATTAAAATGTTCTGTACATGACAATAATAAATAAAAATTGTTATTTGAAAAATAGCATAATATTCCAACAGTAAACGTTAATTTGAATGTTCTTGGAGGTTTATTTTGAGCCTGGAAAAAAAATCATCCAGTTGCTGATTGATTTTTTTACAAATATATTATTAATTTTGTTTATAAAATAGCAATTTACTGTAATTTTTATATAAAAAATAAACTTACGAGAATGAATAAAAAAATATATACTTAAGAAAAATAAACTTACGAGAATAAAAAAAATATAGTAAATAGCCATTAGTGGAAATTGAACTCACAAAACTTTGCAAATTAACAAGGGATACTTACCAATTGTACTACAAATAATAATTAATATTAGTTTGACATATTATTTATTAATTTAATAATAAAAATAAAAAATATACAAAAATGTTGGTGGTGAAAATTGAATTCAACATCACTTGTAAATTTATAAAAATGCATACCAAGTACCAATTGTACTACAAATAATAACTAATTTTATATGTCAATATTTTTTATTAATATAATAATAAATGGGAGACAAAAATCTGACATCTGAAACCATTATACTGTGTAGTGGTTTTGAAATCGTTGCACAGTATAGCGATTTTAGAGAAAAATCAGATTTTTTTCACGTGAGTTTCACGCCTAAAACCGCTATGTGTTAGAATGATTTTAAAAAATATTCCAATTTTAAATAATAACTTGGCAATTCTACAAAATTTTTATTTTTCATTATAATCTTTATTATTACTTATCATTCCTAACATATTTTTTAAATTTTTTAACAAATACTTTAATCTCTGCTATTTTATAATAATCGAAAGTATTTATATCATTTTAATATAAAGCAGTCTGATATGATACGATTAAATTAAAAAATAAATAAATAAATTATAAGAGTATACAATCTTTGCAAACATATTAAAAAAAAATACCATCATTATATTATACAACAATTCATTATAGTTTAATAAATGATTTTATACAGGAGTTCAATTAAAACGATTGAAATTCAAATCCATGGAATGTCCCCAAAAAAATTAAGAAACCAAATACTCAATCCTTCCGTTAAAGTCTTGTTTTGGCCACTTCACACACATTTAAAAAATAACTAAAATATTTCATATTTTTTAAAATATTATTAAATGATTAAAATTATTCATTCATTCATTAATGTCAAAAATAAAGATATTTAGAATAATAAAATAAAAAATACATCAAATCTTCTTGAAAAAAATGCACTCGTTCAAATCTTACAAGAAAAGAAAAATTATAAATAAAGGATAAGACAAAGAGGGGCGGCTGTGCTAAAAATTCCAGAAAGGGTGGGGGAGCTAAAATGAGCTTCTAAAAATGCGCAGAAGGTGGGGTGTCAAATGTCAATGTCACCTCAAGAGGCAACACATGTCCACTTAAAAAGGCGGCAAACCAAAGCAGCTGCCGCCCCACCTCCACCGCATCCACACCTAACCCTTTCTTTACTAGTACAATTTCTCGATTTCTTCATTTGATTTCTTTATCTTTATTCATTTTATTACGGATAAACATGTTTAATCAAAATTTTAATTAATAAAAAAATTTATTCAAAATCAAATTAATTTTTAAATTAATCATATTAAAATTTTAATTTATAATTTTTATTTTAAAAATCAGTGATTAATAGATTCAAAATCGAAATTGAACATATATATATAAATTATATTTTAAATTTTATATTTATATTTTTTTATTTTTATGTAATTTATAAATATTATAATATATAATTTTATAAAATATATATTTTAATAAATAATTATTAAAATTATATACATAATTAGCGTTATGTTGTTAGTTTTATATTGAATATTTTTAATTTTTATAATTAATTATGAAAATTTTATTTTTATTTTGATTATTTTAATGGATATTATATTTAATTAGTATTTTTTTTATTTTTAAAATATTTTTAACTATTAAAAATAATATTATAAATTATATAATTTATTAAATTTATATATTAAAATTTTTTAGTAGTTAATCGATAAATCGATCAGAAAAATCGAATTAAAAATCGAAATCGATATAGCGGTTAACCGATAGTAATAGACTAATTTAAGAAAATTGTTAATAGATCGATTAACCGATTAATGTTCATCCGAATTTTTATACACACGCATGACATCTCCAGGATAATTTGTTGCATGTATTAAATTTATTAAAAATGACCCATTTAATAAATAACTTTAATGTATTGAATATGTACTCAATATATATAAAAGAATATAATTAACTACATGCGTATTTAAACCTTCAGATCAATTGAACGTGCAAAATCCGACTATTTCGGTATAAATATACTGTATGCGTAGACACACTCAATTTCTACTTAATTTTAAATAAAAAAAAATTGCTTGTAAATACATTGAGCTCAATTTGGATGGTATATTGACAATTTTAGAAAATGGAAGTATAACTGTTGCGAGAATTTTGATTTATTGGAACACATAAAAACTAACGTCATACTGTGATAGTGCCAATTCTGAAATGAATATTTAAAAAAAAAATCCAAAATTTCAGAGTTTAAGAAGCCCGAAACGTGGCGTATGAACAGGCAAATCTGCCTTCTGCAAGGGTCGGGGAAGAGACATGGGTCCCACCAATCAAACAGCTTTTTTTCTAAAACGCCCACAACCTCATCCGCCGGCGCACCTGTCTGTCCCTACTGGACACGTGTCTCTCTGTGCCGTACATTTTTAAATAAATAATTTTATTCTTATACTTTTAATAAATGTATTTTTTAATCATTGCTCTGATGCTTTTATTGTTATTATTTGACACAAATATACGGTCCAAGACTATATCCATCTATATACGCATTACTATGCTCCATGCATTCCCATCCCATCCCATGTCATTATCATTATCATTATCTTATAATATTAATTAATTAATATATTTTATTAACAAATTTACAAGCAATTCTACTCTTTCTTTTTGTCAGGAAATTAGCTGTCTATGTATGTAGTCATCACGTTTTCAATTAAAGTATGGACCACATCAGAACATTTTTCTTTAATTAGTGTGCTTTAATTTTTTGACTAATTATAAACGCTTTCATATTTATTGAAAATGACCCTACGAAAATTTTTTTAATACCATCCCAATTCCATGAAATTCATATAATTTTTCTAATAAATAAAAATGTCCTCAAAGTATTGCATGCTGTTTACTCCGTCCCGTAAATATTAGTTTGTCTAAAAATATTCTCCACTTTCATCTTTTATTTTATAGTAAATATGTGAATTGTTTATTCCATCTATATTTAATTTTACCTTATTAATTGTAATTTAAATTTATAATTTCATATTATCAACTATGATTTTAATAACTTTAATTACTATTTAATTATATATTCCATATTTAAAATGGGTATAATAAAAATCTTGCGAACAATGCTCTCTTTTAATTATACTAGCTACATATTCTTAATTCGTGTAAAAAAATGAAAGTGGATGAAAATTATAAAAATATATATATATTTAATTTTTCATTTTATATTTAGGATATGCATAATAGCAAAATAATTTTAAGAAAATTGTCTTTTAATCATAATTACAATTTGTTAAATTATGTGAAAATTGAAAACGTAAAAAAAAAAAAAAAAAGAAAGAGACCGAGGGAGGGGTAGGTATTAAGAAATTTGTTAACAGTATTAAAACTCATTTAGGTTGCTAATCAAATAATTTGATCAAGTGGATTGATTTTCCATGCTTATGTTTGATTTTGCCATTTTTGGAGCTGTGGATATGAAATTAATTTTAAGGTTTTTCTTTGTTAGATAAAACAAATTATTTACATGATAATACTTAATTTTGATTTTCTTATCTTTAAAATGAATAATTTTTTTAAAAATATATTATATATTCAATTTATAGTTATAATTATCAGCATCACTAAGCAATTTTCAAAGTAACAAACAACAATAACCACTTTTATTTCATTTGATTTTGAAAAATTTTAAATGAAAATCAGAAAATAAAATAATGGGGTTTAATTTTACGATGCTTAATTTATAATTAAGACTAAATGAATTGGTAATAGGGCATAAGGGCAGAAATCCCACAGTTACAGAGGGTGGGGAGTCAAATTATTTAACAAACTTGATAAAGGATTCAAGCGTGGGGGCAAAGTTTTATAATTATTGTGACGTGATTAACAAAATAAATTAAGGTAATGACGCGTTAATTAAGGTTAAGATTTTAGGACATCAAGCTTTATTTAAAAACAAGTGAAAAAATAGGAAAAATACATTAACGACTGTTGTACTGGGACCCACCAAAAGCGGCTGCCGCGCTTCCCCACTTCCTGCGTCCCGCGTCCACGTGGGTCCCATTTCATGTCCGCTTTTTCGTGTTTATGTTAATTAAATAAATAAATTTGAAAGCATAATAAAAAAAATGATACCCAGCCGTATAACACGTGCAATTCTTACACGGATCTCGAGAGAAACTCAGTCAACATCGAATTACCTTTCGGTCTCTCACTTGTAACATACCTTTTTTGTCATTTCACGCGCCCTTTATCTTGTTTTATAACCACTCGCCATTAATTTGACATCAAATTTTAATTAAACGTTGCATATTTTATTTTGAGAATAATAAAATTCTTTGTTTTATATTCAAATTCAGATCAATTATTTTCGATTTTAAATTATTTAAATTAATCAAATTCGGTATATATTTAGTTTTATTTACTTTTAATTGGTTTTATTTTAAAATAAAAATTAATTATATCGATTGGATGTATTTTCAATATTCAAAATTACTAAATATCAAACATTCCAAATTATTGGTAAAGTTACTTTACTTTACACTTTTTTTTATACATTTATTTAATTAAAATTGACATTTATCAAAGGAAAAGAAGTGACAATTTAACAAAATTAAACTGCATCTTCTAATCTTATTTTTATTTATAATAAGTTAAATATTATTTTGAATTTACTAAATGACAATTTGGTGGGATAAGTGTTTTTAAAAAAGTAACACTTTATCGGAATTGAGTGCTAACAATTTACTAAAATATCATTTACTAATTATATATAATTATATATTCTCATTCTTTATATTATCCCATTTTTCATATATAAGGAGAAAATAGTAAAATATATTATTAATATTTGTTGAAATTTATAAATTATCATTTTGAATAAAATAAAATATCTCTAAAAAAATATATGCAATGAATGGAATATAACGAGCATTGAATAAATTGAAATGCAACTTCTTAATTTGCTGTATCATGGTAAGTGTAAAATAAATATCAATTAAGTTGTTAAATGTTTTGTTGATAATTATAGGAGAGTAAAGTTAAAAAAATATGCAGCATTAAATGTTATTTTAAATTTACTAAAATAACAATTTAGTGAGACTTTATTTTTTTTTTTAAAGTGACAATTTAATCAGAAAGAACAGATAACGTTAAAAAAATTTCAAAAAATAGATAATTTCATTTAAAATATTAAAACAAGGCAAAATTATAAAAAGTATATTAAATTTTTTTCTTTATTTTTTAATTTTGAAAGAAAACACCGAAAGTGGGAAAAAATTATAAAAATATACTAAAAGCAGTAATATACAAATTTTTTATATAAGAAACAAATTAATTTGTGAATGATTAAAAAAATGGATAAACATCAAAGATATCCAATAATGGAAGATGATACTATTAACTACCTATAGTATATTCTCATACAATTTGTCATAAAAAATTCAAGTTTTGGTCAAAAAGCTTAATAAAGCATGATCGTTACCTCCATTTTGTTTGTGTTGAGCCAAATCTTTTATTTTATTTTTATATTATTGACGTATTGCATGAGAAATAATCATTAAGATCAACTATTCTATTTTTATTTGATTATTTCATTTTAATAACATTAGATTTAATTTACCACTAAACTAAAATAATAATATAAAACAGCCGGACTTGTAAGAATGAAAAGTCCGTTTCCTTTGTCGTTCTAAACGAATTTCGCACAATAACTTGCCTTTCTAGTAAAAAATGGTATTAATGGCTCTTTAATGGAACTCATAGTCCATTTTCCTTTTATATTTTTCATACAAAGTGTTTTTTTTTTTTAATATTGCAACTGTTGTTCTCAAATTTGCAACAACATGTTCTTGCAAATTAAAATGAATATACATATTAGCATCACATTTATTTAAAAAAATAAAAATAAAAAAACCAAATGAATTGTACATTAATAAATATAAACCACTAAATCTAAAAACAATATATATGTTATTTTTCATCAAACGATTCATATTTAATTCAATCAATACACTAAATTAACTGAATCATCTCCATTTTTTAATACTTATACATTCTCTTAGTAAATTTTAGATTTTTCCTTCCTTTGTAATTTACTTAGGCTTCCTTTCCTAAAAATTTTTAAGTTAATTTTTACCCATGAAATTTAATATTTTTTTAAATATTGATATTGGGCCTTTTGGATTTGTGATATATTTTTAGCCATGATATTCTATATTTAAAAAAAAAAATCAGTATATAAAATTTAATTATAATCATCATGTATTTATTTATAACATATTCTATAATCATTAAAATTAGATTTCTTGTATAAAAAAAATAATTGACATTTATTTTTCGTGCTTCTAACTATTATAAAATTTTAGTCCCACCCTCTGATTGTGCATTTGCTATTAACCTTTCGCATATAGAGAAACATTTAACCCAATGAATTGGGTCTATTTACATGGATTCTTGTCTAACAATTAAGGATGGAATAAAACAGATAAATAAATATGCAATCAATTTCAGCATTTTTGGACAGACAAATATGCAATTAACATGTTCTGAATTTTCTTAAAATAATTGACTCTTGTTATATTTCGAAATATATATTTTCAACAAAAAGAAAAAGTTTATAATCCTAAATTTTTCTTTCCAAGCAGACATGGAGCCACGTGGTAGCGAGTTCCAAGTGTAGTGATATAGCTATCGAGGACGCACCCCAACAAATCTTGAGAGAACTACCTAAACCTTACCTCGTGTGTCTTGTCCTCGCTGACATAAACATTACCGCCGATTTGTTTTCTCTCACCAACTCCGGCTAGACTCGCCGGCGAATAAAGCTATTTAAAATAACCAAATAATCGGATCAAGTAGAGATTTTGAACAGCATATTATTCGTGTCAATCCATGGATTAAAAAGTGCATTAAGCAAAGAAAAAGAGTATTACAGTAACTAATTATCAACAACAGGGAGACAAATCTCTGTTGCAAAAAAGGTTGATCCGCTGATCTTTATACACACGGAGAGGATTAAAAACTCATTAACATAATAATAAAAGCTCTCTTTTTTTGGAGATTTTCTTTCTATATTACTAATTATCCTATCAAATGAAATGGGAAAAAATTAAAATAAAATTTTTCAGGAAAAAGGGATTTTTTAGAGGGAAATCCTGCGAATCTCCGTCCCAAAAAAAAAATCAGGCGACTTCAGGTTTAGGAGGGAGGTTGAGATCGAAATCAAGAGATCTCCGGGGCGGCGGATGGATCTCCTTTTGGTTCAAATCAACGACGGAGGATGAATCCGAATCACTGTGGACCCCACCACCAGCATTTCCACCGGCGAACCGTTGATTATAAAACATCCGTTGATACTGACTCTTCACCATCGCGTCAAAGTATAAAACGTGTTGATGATTCACTACCGGTGGTGAAAAAACGGCGCCGACCGTCGGAACCGGCCGGAAAGGGAACCGGACTGGCGGGGAGGGGCCGAGATTAAGATCCAGAGGCGATGAAGAATCCATCATAAGAGCCGGCGGCTCTCGGCTGGACGACTCCACGGTGCTACTAGGGCTAGGGCTCTGATTATTCGAGCCAGAATCGTTCTTTTTGTTCCTAATTATATTCTTGTTCGCGTTTTCGCTCGAAAGCGGGAAATTAGTCTTGGCTTTCGCGCCCCGGAATTCACGGGCGGCAGCATCGTAAGCACGGGCGGCTTCCTCAGCCGTGTCAAAAGTTCCAAGCCAGACTCGGCTTTTCTTGCCGGGATCCCTAATCTCAGCGGCGTAACGGCCCCATGGCCTCTTCCTTACGCCTCTAAAATGCACCTCCTTTGATGCGCCGCCGCAGTTACCGTTAGATTTAACGGCAGCCGGCTTGTCCTTCGGCGCCATAGCAGTTTTTTCTGTGGGTTTATCGTGTTTGTTAGAAAAGCGAAAATGAAAGAAACAAAAGGAACTTGGGAGCTAGGAGAGGCCAATAGAAGGAGAGGGGATTTATATAGAGAAATTAATAGGTAGAGATAAGAATCGGCGAGGAATTACAGTCAACGAATGATTTGACTGAAAAGGGCGGCTTTGGCTAGGAACCATGGATTACGTGTCATTGTGATGCGGAGAGAGCAAAACCGGCCTCATTCAATAGTATATTGTGGCTTTATGTAAATTTTGATTTATTATAAATTCTATAAGATCAATACCAAAATTTAATTTAATTTTTATTTTTAGTTTTTACTTGAATTTTTTTTATTTAATTATAATTAACAATCGAACCGTAAACTCTTTTAATTTTATATTTTTTCTTTGTCAAATATAAGTTTATTAAAAAAATAATTCAAAGAGCATAACTATCTTCATCAACCTTATATTATGTCATCCAACGGCCAGTAACGCAGAGCGCGTGAAAGAAATGAAGAAAGCGCGTACGGATAGGGAAATTTGGTGGAACAAAGTTGTCGGCATATTCTGGTAAATCGGCGCGTGACTTGGATCGGATGGGCAGGGTGGTTTTTCTCTCTCTGTGTGCGGCCTTTTTTAAGCCCACACGCCCGTCATGTATTCCCCCTTTAGAACCGCTCGTGTGGACCAACAGCAAGAGAGTTGGGGTGGTTAACCACTGGCAATGAGACACGCTTATTATTTCCAATAAGCGTGTTCAATGCCACAGTCCAGAGGACCCAACGTCTGCAACCACACGATTTTCTGACATCTACTTTCAATATCAGCAGGCAACTTTCGTTCTCTCACGTCTGTTCCCTCTGTTGTGGCCTTCACGCTCCTTCCCCATTTAACTACCACCTTATATTTTCCTCCTAATCGGTTAACCGGTATTTTACTCCTTCCTTTTTTATTTTAATAATTTTATCGATTACTTTTATTATAATTATAAAATAATAAATATATTTAAATTTAATATTAAATTATATAATTTAATTAATTCTAATTTAATTAAAAAATATATTAAATTATATTTAAAATTTAAAAATATTAAAAAAAATAAAAATTTTAATTTTACTTAAAAATAACACATAAAATATATTAGTAAATATGAACTGATTAACCAATTCGTGAACAAAAAAATCAATCAATTAAAATTGATTTTTCAAAATGTTAACCGTTAATCAATCCGTTGCAATCGATTAACCAATCAATCGTTTCAATTTTTTGGATTGATTGACCAATTTTTTTCTATTAACTACTATAATTATAAAATATAATTGTAAAAATTAAAATTTTTAAAATACTTAAAAATAAAAATTGAATATAATACTTAATTTAATATATTGCTTAACATACGAATATAAAAGTTAAAATATTCAAAATACTTAATATCAAAATTATAAATTAAATATTTAATATTTAAATCAATTCAACAAATGAATATCGAATAAAAATATAATTTACATAAATTTTTACATAGTCATCAATTTGAATCACATTAACATTCTTAGCTAATAACCAATAAAAAAACTTGCAAACTAGCAATTTGTATATCACATTAACATTCTTAGCTAATTCGATGTAGAAGTAATGTTTCATTACTTCTACATCAATGGCAAACAAGCCCAACTCTTCTGATCTCTACTCTATAATATTGGCATTGAATCAAAATATAAGACTTATTTTTAAATAACATTTTGCATAACAACATTATAAAGTGCTCACTTAGACTAACTCTAAAATTCTTTAGCACCAAAAGGAAAGTAATTTAGTGAATAATTTTGAGCAAACCTCTAAATAGTCAGCTGTAACATGCCCAGTCCCTTGGTCATCCCATTTGCTATCTTCATTCAAACGGTAGACTTTCACCCGCTACAATTATATAACCAAGTTCACATGAGTGAGATGAACGTCAAAGCACCATTTTTCTTACAATTGATTTTGAGTTGAACTATTAAAAATTAGCCACTGGAGAAATTTGAAATTTTAATATATTTATGTGCAAAGTTCAAGCTAAAATCAAAATTAATATTAAATAATTAAATGACTAATGCAAATAAAAATGTTAATTCAAAATAAAAGATTGAGATTTCAAACAAGAAAAGCCAAAAATTTATGTAAGTGATGGCAACTTATATGAAAAACAAATGCATGCATCATCATTTCACGAACCAAGCAAGTTCACATCTGTCTGAAGATTTGAGATACATATCCTGAAGTGTTAGGGTGCTGCTTTGCAAATTCTCCAACTCATTACTTATCTAAGTTTATATGCTTACCGGTACAGATGAGAAACATAACGCCAGTGAAGGATGGAGAACGCCGGTGAGGGAGGGAGATGAACAGTTGTCGATGAGAGAGGTGGATTCAAAGAGAGGGCAACGGCTTATCGCGTAAAAGGAAGAGACAGAACAGAAGATAGGGTTTGGATTTTTTATTCTCTCTCTCTCTCTCTCTCTCTCTATATATATATATATATATATATTAAAAAATTAAACCGATCCGTTAACCGAAATCATCGATTTTTTAAATCGTGGATCGAAATCGAACCGAAAATTGAAAATATCTAATTTTAAAAATCTTAACTATTTTTTTCGATCCGATTAATCTAAAATATCGATTCGATTTCGGATTAATTTTTTAATTTTTTTTGCTCAGCTCTAATGAAAAATATATTTTATTTTTCCAAAAAAAATGACTTATCAAATTTTAGCTGCTACATGCTTCAGTTTTTGTATTTTACTAATATATTAAAATTTCAACTTTTTTTCTCATCTGTATTATTTAAAAATAAAAATAAAAGCAAAAGCGAGAGTTCGGATTTAAATTTTTTTAATATATTAAAACCGATATCTAATGACAGTGTTTATAAATGGAAAATATGAACAGCATATTGACAAAAGTTATTTTTTAAAAATTCCAAATTAAGAATTGAATATTCTTTATATTTTTAAAAATTTCATTTAATTTTAATTAAAAAGTAGAGAGTGATAAAATAAAAAGACATATTAAAAAAATATATAATAAATAAAAATATATATGTAAATTTATTTTTTAAAATATAAAAATAAAAATAAAATTTAAATTGAAATAAAATAAAATTTTAAATTGAAACGGAAAAATGATATTTTACTGTCATAATATTATTTAATTAAAAATGTGATTGAGTGATCCACATGCAATTAAATATTGTTTAATGCAGCACTAAAAAACTGATATGACAAATCTCAGTCATGTACATTACGATAGGCTTGAGTGGCAGATCAAGTCTTCCTAAATTAGCTACAAAATTTATCTGTATTATTCATATTTCCAAATGTGAAACGCTAAAAGCAGCATGTGGTTACTAGGTAAGTAGTAAAGCAAGCAATTTGTATATATGTGGTGGTGCCTGCCTTGCGAACACTTGAAAATAAAAGAGCATTTAAGGCCTAGAAATTAGTTGTGTTTGCATTTTGACAAGCAATATAACGCCATTAATTGTGACCCAATATGTGGCTCCTAAGATGGACAACTTCAATGGTAGGTCCAATGTCTTGAATGTGAAAGATTTTAATTACCGCTGCTTAATAATTGCTCATTAACTGCTTCATATTATGCCTTTAATTGGGTCTTAGCAGAGTATTGATGATTGATTTTTCAGGTTTTGTCTTCGTATTGATGGGAAGTAACAATCATTAAAAGTTTGGTAGAATATAAACCTGAGGTTAGGGGCACATCCGTGGAAAATAACTTTTTTTTTTACACTTTATCCCCTTAATTTAATTTTAGAAAAATATAATGAAATTTTTCCTTTTAATGCAAAATTATGAACTGTATGTACTTGGTGAATTTTTTTTATGTGAACCGACCCTATAATAGAATATTATGTTTAATACTCCCTCCATTTTTATATGTTTGACATTTTGAAATTTTTAAAAACTTTTTTTATAAATGATTTTTTAAATTGTTGATATACTTTTAATTAGTTTATTTCATATTTATTTTTATTTAATTAAGTCATATAATTAAGAATAAAGAATATTAATGTGAAAAATAGAGTTTTAAGGAGAAATTAATAAGGGTAAATTAGTCATTTATGCAATGCATTTAATAGATAATTGATTTTAGTAAACTAGCTTACATGTCGAACATAAAAAAAAAATAGAGAGAGTAATTTTTTAATGTAACTACTCATTCATTGAAAAAATTTGATATTGAATTTGCTCATAATATAGCAGTTCAGTTAAATTATATATTTAAAATTATATATTTACCAGTTTGACATTTATTGTTGAACATTTATAGCTACATAAACTCCTTATTTAATTTTTGGCGGCATGTGTAATGGACGCGATCTAAGTGGTTGCTATGACTTTTATGATGAATAAAATTGTGACACGTGTCATTGTATAACAAGGTGAATTTTAGGGTGAGGATGAGATTTTTTTTTCACCCAAATCTATCACTCTCCTCACTATCTCTCTTCCTTCTTCGTTCATCGTTCTGATTCTCTCTCTAAAAGAACGTTTTTTGTCGACATCAGAACAATGGGAACTTTTATAAAAATGATGAAAGAAAAAACTTAATTGAAAATGGGGGTTATTTTTTTACTATTTGAGAAAATGGCCTAAACTAGTGGATTTGGATTGGACTTTGGTCACTATAAAAGGAAAGGGGAGCAGATATTTTTGAGAGTTAATCTCATCTCCTTCAGCTCTTTTCTTTCCCTTCATGGCCTAACCATCCTCTCTCTCTCTTTTTCTTTAAATTCAAGCATCATAAGTGGTAATTGATCTCCCTAAAAGATTATTTGAGCGTCTATCCTTTGATTAGAGGAAGTTAAGTAAGAGAAAAACAAGTAAAAAGCTTAAGATATCAAAGTGAGGTAAGTGGAAATTATGGGTTTAAATTGGTTTTAGGTATTATTTTGAGCATTTGAGATCAAAAAATTAGGGTTTTGATCGATAGTAATTTCGGCCATGGTAGGTTCATAAGGTGAGGGACAAGTTTCAAGGCAAAAGGGAAGGAAAATGAAGCCTAGGCAAGCCTAAGCAAAGGAGAAAGGTTAATGGCTAATAAATCATTCTATTTTCCTTAATTTTACATGATTTTTCTTTATGTACATTAAAAAAATTAGGAAAAGCATGTATAATTGAAATTGACATTAGAATATTGAAATAGGACCTTGAATAAGCCTATTAAAAAGCTTAATTTAATTTAAAAATATATGTAATGTGAACATCTTCATGTGGCCGAATTGTCTCCTGAGAAAAATTGAAGTATATTTTGTGCATTTTGATGAATTTAAGCCATAAAATAACTATAGAAATAAAATAATGTGTCCATAAATTTTTGTAGAATTTATGAAAATTAATTGAATATTTTTTAGAAGAAATTTGTTTATATACCTAATGAAATTATTGAATTGTTATGAAATAATTCATAATTTAATGAAAAATGGTGAATTTATTATGGAATAATTCATAAGCTGTGTAAAAGCATTGAAAAAATTGATTGACAAAATTTCTGTATTGAAAAAGTAAATGAAACTGTTAAAAATCTGAAAAATAATTTAAAATTAAGTGAATTTTTGCCATTAGCAATAGTCAGACAGTCAAAATCTAGCTCATGATATAATTGGCTAGCCATAAGAACACCTATACCGTGGTACAAATCATGGTAACTTGCTTTGCTATGGTAGAATCACTGATCTCCCATAGTATCTGTTCTGTTCTGTTATATGCTCTATGAGAAATGATCCTTTAAGATCATTTTTCAGTCCGTATTGTGATTCTATGGGATTCACTTTTCGTATATTCAGTTTGAAAATTACTGCTGGGGTTGTACTAGGGGCATAATAATAAAAATAAATTAAAAGTATAAGAAAAAAGCAAAAAATGCAGTTTAGAATTAAAAATGACTTAATTGAAAAGAAATAAAAAGTTTAGGGGCAAAATGATAATTTTTTTTAAAAGTTGTACTTAATGAGTAAAAGTGATTAAGATATAAATAGAAAGGGTAAAATGATAATTTAATGAACAAACAGTCCAAAAATAAGCTTTTAAGAAGTAAAATGACTAAAATGTAATTTTGTATAAAAAGTTAAAACAATGATCAATTGGTAGTTTTGTATGCCAAAAATTTAATGTGAAGTGAAAACAAGAAAGCTAATAGTAATTTTATAATTAAAGTGTAAAAGAGCATTTTTGTAATAAAATAAAAAATTAACAATTAATTGAAACTTTTTACCAAAATATTGATATTAAATTGAAATGACCGTTAAAAATAATGAAAATTGTATTTTGATAAGAAAAATTAATGATTTTGCATAATTAATACAATTATACTTGTTTGAAAAATATTTCGATTTTTAGTCACCACTGAATATATTTAATGCTTAACAAGTAATATTTACTGTATGCAGGTATTAAAGAAGACCTGGAGCATTAGTATACAGGAAAGTAAATTTTGAAGGAACAGAAGTTGGATATGAATGACTTTTGTATTGACATATATATTGTTGTAAATATTGAAGAAAAAAAATTGGTTTATATTGGTACAGTATTTGTATATATGTAAATATGTGTTTGACAGGTAGTGAATTGATTGTGTATGTTGATATGAAATTAAAAATATGTAGATGAGAAGAATATATTGTTAATAAACTGTTATATTCCTAAGGAGTTGTGAAATTGTTTGTTTTTCATGAGATTAGTTAAGTTTATAGCTGTTATATTGCTGGATTTTTGTAAAACGAACAGTAAAATTAAACAGTTATAGGTTAGCGATAAGTTAAACTTACAAACTTGATTAATGGATAAGCATTAATATTTAAGTAATTATAGGGTTAAGTATATAATTTTAAGATTAAGAAAAAAATTCGATCAATCGTTTAAATTCGTAGATATGTAATAGTAAACGTGTTATATTTTGTAATATAAGAGTAATGATTAAAATAGTTAACTATAAATATTAAAATATTAAATTTTTAATTTTAAAAGATGGGATGATAAAACGATGTAAGTTGGGATGGCTAACTATATGTCAATTTTTTTTTTTATTAACTTTCATATCTTTTTAATATATAGTTATCATTTTTTTTTTAATCTGTCTCCAAATAGATAGAAATCAATACAAGCTTTCTCTCTTGGCCACAAATAGCTATTTTAATTTATAATTTTTAGCAATTATTGGAATGTTTGGAAATTGGAATCAAGATTCTTTGAAGGCAGACTCGTCTGGCAAGAGTTCCTTTTATTTATTTATTTATTTATATATAGTTGATGGAGACAAGACAGCAACTTTGACAATATTACTTAATGCACGTTAACCACCCCCATTAGAACCTTTATTTCCATTTCCATTTCACTTTCTTTCTTTCTATTAGGGGTGTTCATGGGTTGGGTTGGGTTAAAAATTAAAAAAAACCAACCCAAACCAATATAGGTGGTTTGAGACGGTTTGGGGCGGTTTGGGACGGTTTTTTTTGTTGTAATTTAAAATGGTTTGGGGTGGTTTTAAAACGGTTTGAAATGGTTTGAAACGGTTTGAAGTAAATTAACTATATAAATTAACTATATACTAAAAAATTTATAAAATAAAATAATAAACAAAATAATAATTACATTAAATTATAAATAACACTATAAATATTTACAAACATATAACCAAATTGAAAACCAATTCTTCTAATAAAATCCAATAAGCTTACTCTACAAATTCAGACTCCAATTGCAGTTTCTTCTTTAAGATCAAGCTTATCCCCATTTTTCCTCCACACACCAACAATTGCATCAGGGTTTGATTCAGCCAGCTGACAAATCTAACAACAAGAACAAATTACAGAATTAAAATCTAATAATAATTCAATTTTTATGAAACTAAACATTAATGGGCTATTTCTTTTAGTTAATTATGAGCTTTTCAATATAGGAAATGATACCTTAGGATGAAGAGCTCTGCAGCCTCCATTCTTATATATTTTGTCAATCTAATTAAGCTCACATAGGCTTGCTGACCAAAATGTTATGTATATCTCCAGGGATTCAAGTGTATCCAACGACAAATATCTTCAAGCAAAAGCTACTAATCAAGAAAATAGGAGCAAACCAATAAGAAGCCACATTCACAAAACAACAATGAATTACTAGATTTAAAATTTATAACTAATCATTGTATAGTAACTAAAAGTTGAAAGAATCAGAACTAGAACCAAATGAATAATGATTGAAATGTTGTGTATGTTATCAACCGACTTCTTTTGTTTAAATTTAAAATAACCAATTAAATATAATGGAATGCAAAGATAACACATACATCATCAGACACCACCGGCAATTACAACACTAGGAAATCCCATTGAATGTTATATATAGTTACCAATTCTTAACAACTGAGAATTACATGAAAGATTATGATGTACCTTCAAGGCGTTCTTTCCACATAATGCTCTTCAAATGAAAAATAGTTTCTGCTTGAATAAGATCTCCCAATCTACTTTCAATCTCTTCAAGACTCATTTCAGCTGGCTGCTAACATCCAACGACCAACCAAAGTAGAGTGTCCATCAAGATCCAAAAAAACCTATAAAAAATCATGTTGTACATGATAATAGAACTTGATTTACCCAAAATTCATTGAATTACCTCAATGTCTTCAGGTGGTTCAATTGCCTTGGAGGTTTCAGGCCTCCTAGCTCCATCTGCTTTCTTGTTAGCACAAGATTTATTCATTTGGTTACCAAAAGAGACAGTGAAATCGGCTTAAGCATTGTGTGTAAGCCCCAGGACTAGTTAATTAAAGCTTAAAAGTATATTACAAAAGTTACTAATTGATAAGTTAATGGGGAAAAAAATAAATTTTCAAGAGAAGGAGGATGTGTGTGTGTTTTGTTTTAAGGTTTAAGCGTACAGTCATATAAATAATAACTATAAATTAACAGGCTTTATAATCTACTAATTAAGGACTACATGACATCTCTGGCACTAGATCTGCAACTTGGAAAAATAGTGGAAGAAAATTGATGAAACAAAGTATATATGAGTTTAAATAGTGTGAGAATATGAATATATACCTCTGGACTATCTTCTAAACATATTTCAAGAACCAACAGAGATCAAATTTATATAAGAAAGAAAACTCTACCTGGCACTGCAATCACCAAAACAAGAAGATCCACGACGTTATCCGCAAAGAAAGCAATGAACCAGATGAACAAGAACCCAAGGATGAGGGAAAATCTTTCAAGAGAAATTAAGAAAGGATTCAATCAGCTTCCATGAAGGTAAAGGGGAAGTACTCTGCTAATCAATTCAAACCAAACAGGGAATACTTTAAAAGAAACAAAATCCATACGTACCTCCAATTGGGGAAGTCAATTACCAACCAAACTGAACCCAGCACTGCACACACGAATGCAGCAAAGTAAACAAATATTCTTGTATCCAAATAATAAGCAAGAAATCATAACAGCTCCAACTTGCAATCGTTTATGTGAACATAGAAATAGGAATAATAGACGGCAAGCGGAAGCATGCCTAAAATTAAAAATCATAACAGCCTATATATCCACATACCCATTGAAGCAGATCTGAAAACTGGAGAGAAAGAAAGAAAGAAGAAAAGAAAGAAAATGAAAAGAGGTAGATGAGGGCAAGAGACAGCAGAGTAGCAAAGATAAGAAAGGAAATGGTCTAGGGCACGATAGAGAGAAAGAGGCATGGAGAGAACTGAGAAGAAAGGAAATGGTCGGTTTTTGCAATAACCGACCATATTACCCAGTAACCCGACCTTCTCTCATTAAAAACTCACCATATAACCCAACCCGACCATTAAACCCATTTAAACCGTATTTTCTTGGGTTGGTCGGTTTGGGTTGGTCGGTTCGGTCGGTTTATAAGAAAAGTTGAACAGTCCTAATATATATGCATGTATCTTTTGAATGAATAAACTCAAGATAACATGATGATAAGCATCACTTTTATATGTACATGATGAGATGCTGGCTGGATTAGTCCTCAATCCAGTCGAGTTGATGATAAAACCCAGAATTCAGTAGATAGGTTTCTCGAGTTTAACTTTTATAGAAATTTTGACCTAGAAAACATGGTTTTGAGGCAAAAATCCCTCTAGACAATTTTTCCCCTATGTGTCTAGTTTCTATAAAAATAAAAATTAGGCAATTTTGAAAACTATCTAAGGAGATATGTACAAAACTATATAGACTATTCCAATTGACAGGGTAGTAGCCAACACAAAAATTCAAATCAAAATTTAAAAATCCTAAAGGTAGAAATAACCTTTGATTTGTTCACAACATTTCTAAATATATAAGTCTAGTTTATTCTTCAATTAGAATCACACCATTTTGAGACCTATAGATCGAGATACAACCAAAATTCCAAAACTGGTTCAAGTGATTTTCAGCAAAATTCTACTAACTCATTAAACAAAGCTAAATTAAGCTTCAACATGCAATTTAATCTTAATTCTAAAATTAATTAACATCATCATCTTATAATTTATCCACGTACATATTTAAATCATCACTACCATACACAAAAAGAGGTAAGAGATTCTCATACCTTAAAGGCTTATAAATTCACTTTATTTGCTTCAAGCTTCCTCTCTTTCCCTTAACTCTAACTTCCTCCTCAATTGAATCACATAATACACTAAAAAAACTTCAATTCTAGATATACATATAACTCTTAAGACCTTAGATGGAGAATAAAAGAGAAAGAAATTAATTTCATACTTAAATCCATAATGTGACTTACCTTATTGAATTTTATCAATTTCCTACACTTTGACGCTTCTCTTTAAGATGCAAAATTTTAATCAGATTTGAGAGAGATTGAGAATTTAAAAATCTAAAAATCTTGGCCTATAAAGGGTCGGCCATCCCTCTCTCCCTAAATATCTTTACTTTGTTTTCTTCCTATAACATTTCTAGAAATGCAAGGTATCATGCTCCCTTGGTTCTTGCTTTTAAACTTTTGTTAATTATGATTTGGCCACATGACTTTCCAATATTATCTTATTACATGCTACCTTAACTTATTCTTTATATAAACCTAAGATTTCATGTATTTGTCCATACATAACATAATTAGAGTGAATTATCAAATTACTCTCTAACAATATCATTAATACCGATCATATCCCTGACTCACAATAACTACCATATTCATTATCCTTTAATTCTTAAACTTTATTAAGTATTATATCTCATTCTTACTAGGGTACAATTCAGGGTGTTACATCTTTGGCTAAATTGAAGAAAAATTCTTGAGAGTTCATTGTTGAAAAGAGAGCACCAAGTGAATTAGAGGCCATAAAATGCAAAAGCCTTACATTGAAAAATCCATGGCTTCCTCTGGTGGTAGTAGCTCGTTAGGCCTTCAAACATCCAACAATAGTGTAAATGCATTGCAACCAATTTGTATATGTCTAATAAAAAATCGATTTATGATGTCAAATAGTGAGTAGAATCCAAGAATATACTACTGGAAATGCAATGTAAGTAGTTAATTTAATAGCTTCCTCTTTCCCATGTTCTTCTTTTCATCATCATTATCAGCATCTTCCTTACTTTCCTCTAGAAACCAATCCCAATTCTTTGGATTGTAGATTTTTTACTTAGGATAATGATCGAATTTATGCCCAATTACCACAAATCCAAAATCTAAATTTCCTATTATACAATCAATTAACAACAACATACCTTCTAATTGGAGAAATTTTTAAGGAAATTAAATAAAAGTATAAACCTTTAAAAAAGCAATATGTGAAAAATCTTCTTCTTCTCTAACTTCGATTCTCCTCAGATTGAACCAAATAGGGGTTTGAGTTGAAATGTAGAACAAATTACCGGTGGCCACCTCACCCTTTTCAAGCCTTCTAAAAACCCTAACCTTTATTTCTGCATCGTTGTTTTGTAACCAAATTGGGTTCTTCCCAATTACTTAAAATGAAACCCAAGCTATTTTTAGTGTTGGGTTTTGGTGAGCTGAAATAAAACATGATGGCAAGAGACTATTTTGTTTATGGTGTTAAACCCTGGGCCTCTTCCAAATACAATCTTAGAACTATCATGTTTTAGCTTAATTATGGAACCATTGTCACCTTCTATCTCCATTTTTTATATTTGTAAATAGCTAGGTAGAGAAAATGAGTGAAAGCTTAATAAAATCCATTGATAAAATGTTGTGTTTTGAGGTCTTTAAGGGTAATCAGACCAAAAATCCAGGTAAGCATCTGATCTGTAATTTATTTTATTATTTTAATTTTTGGTGGGTCCCCCAACATTTTTGAAACAGGTTTATGCGATTTCAATCGTGCTTTTATTACATTCTCGTCAGTGCCATCTATTTTGGACTTAATGTATTCTACGCGAAAAGTTTGAGTACTCAATGTATAGTTTTGAAAGTATAGGGACTCAATGTGTAAAATCATTAAAGTAGAGGGACCAAAGTATGGATTTTTCCTAAAGGTATGCATGTATATACATACATACACATATATGTATATATATAGCAAAATCTATAAATTAATCCCTGAATTTTAATGTTTTTACACATAGGGTTCCTATACTTTCAAAATTATACATTGAATCCTTTAATTTATACGTATTTATACATTGTATCCTTATACTTTCAAAACTACACATTAGATCCCTGAACTTATCTATTATAACACATTAAATCCAAATGGATGTCAAAAATAACAATATTCCATTAAAATACATGCGATTTTAACTGTGCTTATATTATATCATCGTTTGTATCGTTCATTTTGGACTTAATGTGTTATATTCAAAAAATTTAAGAACTCAATATGTAATTTTAAAAGTATAAGGATTTAATGCGAAAAATCGTTAAAGTAAAGGAACCAAAGTGTAATTTTTCCTCTATATATATACACATATAGATATTTATGTACCCAAAACAATGTCCTTTTACAAAATTCTTTATATATTAATAAAATGCAACGAGAAATGAATAGTTAGGATTTAGAAAAATGAATTAATTGTAAGAATTGAAAAAACTAAAAGTAAAATTTATTAAATAAATCAAGTAATTCAGGTTGCATTATAATCCAATTCATTTGGATAGATCCATTTGGATTTTGGATTGGATCATGCACCTTTTTTTTTTGTGAATTTGAGTAGAATTTAAAAGGTATATATATATATATGCTCGTTGAAAGAGAGAGGGTGGAGGAGCAGATGCTTAGGTGATGACTATAATTCCGAAAGATTACCCAAATTGAGGAGCAGGTACATTCGTCTTATTAGCTTCTAGATGAACTCTATTTTTTTTTTTCTTTTGAGAAAAGATGAAACTATTTTATTTCCATTTTCTTGTAATATCCGCCTCAACAGTTGCATTTGTCTTTAATTAAAGGAGCAATTAATAATTAATCTCTATTGCGTATAAAACTGAGGCCATGTCAATTAATTGGTCTGTAGCTCTTCATTTCATTTTAAGAGGTGATTTTGAGAGATGGGGTTGTTGAATGATGCAGAGGGTGTGATTTACAAGGCAGTTGAGAATGTGGATCTTGGCCCTGATAGCCCTGAACTCTATCTACGTGCCAATGTTAAAGGTTTGCACTTTCCATTAACAATCTACTCTTTGCCTTTTTTTCTTTGTTTTTTGGGAAATCATATTATTTTTATATAATAATAAGTTTGAATTTGATCATTATAATTTGTTTTCAAACAGCACCTCGCATGGCTGGATTTCTGGTCAAAGTTTTTGCCTGGTTTCTGGAGTCGAGGATATTTGGACCGTTACTACTCTACATATTGAAGAGAAACAATCTAATCCACAAGGTACACACACACTTCTTTTTCTTTAACGTCCTATCAATTGTTTTCTTTCTTACTTTTACCCAAATATATCATATTAATTTTACAATATTAAACTCTTAAATATTTATTTTACAATATTGAATCTCTCAATATTTACTTCTTTACATATTGATTTCTCAATAAAACTTCTCAGCTTATCAAAAAAAAGGACAAAAAATATAAAATTAAATTATATGTACCGTTTGACATGCTGTTAATATGTGCATCTACATTTTAATTTGATATACATTTGTATATTTCTTATCTATTTAAATTAATTCGCCATTTTACATTAATATTTTGATTTTAAAGTGATAAAGATATTAGCGATGACATATCAACTTAATGTTAAGATGCATATACTAAAGGCGCATGATACAAGATATATTATTTAGTATTTTATTTTTCGTTCAGCGATGATCTAATTTGTACAAAAAAATAAAAATAAAAAAGTTCAAAAATTCAATATTGCAAAATAAATATTCAAAAACTTAATAACGAAAAGTCAAAAAATTCAAAAACTTATAAATAATTTGCCAAATTATTTAATATAACGACTTATTTAAGAGTCAATAGCTAAAATAGGCGCGGAAAGTAAGTGAGAATATTTAACTACCGAATTCCATCGCTTCATATTATGTATTGTAGAAGCCTGTAGCGACCAACTATTCGGTCGGTATATTTCATTAAACTTTTAAATTTTAAAATTTGCCACGGATTATTTACCTGTCAAAACTAATTGAATAAGTTGATTGGTTTGTAATCTTTAAATATTTTCCTGAAATCCAACCTGCTGCCACTAAGAGATGGTGGAGACTTTCTAGAAAGCATGGCTAATTTTGAGAAGTTATTTGGTGTGTTGTTGTATTGATGTGAATGTATATTTGGACGGTTAAACTTTATTCCATATATTCTTACAACTTTCCCCCACCATAATTTCTGTAGTCCATGTATAATTTGTGCCAATACATATTGCGCATTAAATTTTGACCCTTATTCTTCCTCCACCTAATTAGTTTTGTTCTTTAATTCTTTTTCTTTTTTTTGTCCTTTCTTTAGGAAACCTTTGCTTTTGTTTGTTTTTTTTCTTTCTAGTACTTCCATAATTCAATACTAAGTAACTATTCGAATTAGCTTCTTTGATATGGCTAAGAAACTATATATATATATATATAGTTCGGCCCACATCAAACTCGAATAGAGATGATCATGGGATGAGAAATTTCTATTCCGGCAAGGAACCGATCCAAATAGGACGGGAAATTTTCGAAAATTTTTCTTATGTAGGCAAGAACGGGAAAAAAGTATTTTCCGACTTAAAATTCGAGGTGGAAGCGGGAATTGTGATCCCCGTTCTCGAAATTTAATAATTAATTTTAATTATATTTATATAAAAAAGTTATACAGTACATTGTACAATAAGCATTTTTCCTTTTTTTTTCTTTTATATATATTCTCCATGTTTATAAAATACTTTTCTTATAAAATAATGCTTGACTATCATAATTATTTCATAGAAATTTATAGGTTAATTTAAAAAATAATAGAAAATAAAGTGTTGTATTTTTTTTCAAATTTTGAATATATTTGAATAAAAATTTGAAAGACAAAATAGTTAAATTTTTTAAATGTTAAGTGTAAAATAATATCTTTAAACCTGTTTGAGTGGAAAGTGAATCCATTATTGAGGGTGACATAAATTGACATTTCATCCGCATGTTTGCCACGTCAACATTATCATCACCTTCTTTTTAATAAAGTTAGAGAAAAATGCATTATAGATAGTATTAATTTTCAAAATATTTTAAATAAATTTTCGGAAAACCATAGAAGCAAAATGGTGAGAGAGAGATGAAAAAAAAATGTTTAATCTCTCTGTTCGATTTGCTTAGTTTAAAAACTGTCAATACTGAATGGATTGAAAGTAAGAAATCAAATCGGTAGAAATTCAGAGATGAAAATAACTAAAATTATTTCAGATAATTCGATTTGCTTTTTTTAGTATTAAATAAATTTAGCAATTTTTGATCTGATGTTAAAACTTAAAGCAAACTGTTTAAAAACAGTGATATGAATCCAAACTAAACTTAAATGAAACCCAAATGATAAGAAAATTTTAGGATGGAATCCAAAATCCAAAAAACTTATTTAAAAATACTCGAAGTCTGCTCCAATCCGACCTGAGCTTGTGGCTTGATTTTTCTCAATTAAATTCCATTGTCATATTTATTTATAAATTATAATTTAATTGCATATATTAACACTATTATAGTGTCATTTTCCGAAGCATGTCTCCCAGACACAACAGGTTGTTATATTTATTAAGCCCCAATTGAACTTTTTTTTTTATATCGTATTCTATTGAGTTTTTAAATATTTATTTCAAATCATATATATTTTGATCAAATTTTAACAGATTAATTATTTTAATGCGTAGGGTTGAACTCAATTTATGTTAAATAAAAGTTAAAAACTTAGTAGTACAATATAGTGGTTTGGAGGATAAAGTTAAAACTGATTTTAGTTGACAAGATAAATAGAATTTTGTAGTATTAGAAAAGTGAGGCCGAGGTTGTTGACTAAAGACTTTAAACATATTTAGTCAAATCAAATTGGTAAAATTAGATTTTAGTTGACAATTCACATAAAATATCAATTGGATTAATATTCAATAGGTCAAGATCTTTTAATTTTAAAAATATTCATTGAATTAATACTCAATGGATTGCAAAGTGAAATGGATTAATTTTAGATTGATTCATTGGGTATTGAATTGAGTTAAAAAATAAAATGGATCAATTTTGGGTTGACCCAATAAATATTCATGTGAATTGAATTGAATTGAATTTGAATCAATTTTTTTTGGATAAATTTGAATCGATCCATGAGTTTGGGTCAATTTTATAAGGTCTAACACTATACCATTTTATTAATACTAGTCTTAGAACACATGCGTTGCATGCATGTTGCATGTGATTTATTATTTTTATTTAATAAAGGCAACAAATAATGATAATATTTAATTAATATTACATAAAAATTCTATGATATTAAATTAAATGAGAATAAATAGGTTATACAAATTCAAAAGAGAAAAGATACTAAAATGCCTTCATATTGTTTTGGAGATATTGTTTTGGAGGAGCTAATATACCCCTAAATTTTTTTTTGGAACAAAAATACTTCTTAATTTCTAAAAATGGTACTAAAATACCCCTCCATCCAAATTTCGTTTATGCCAGGAATAATGGCACTGACATGTCATGTGTGGATCTGAAAATTGATGATGTGGCGAACATATAATGAGTTTGACACTCATAAGTGCCACATCATCGTGGGTCCCACTATTAAATTTGTTTTACTTTTTCTTTTTTTTTTCTTTCTTCTTCCTCCCTCTTCTCTCTCCCTCTTCTCTCTCCACCTCTCTCCCAAAACATGATCTATGCTATCTCACTCTCCTGCGATTGCCATCTCCGATGGAGCCTACCCCACCATCCCCAAAACCATCGATACCTTCAAGTAAGAGCAGGGTAAGAAATTTCGATACACAAATTAAAGAATATTAAATTTCCTAAACTCCTAATTCTGCTCCATCTCCATCACGAATCCTCTAAGGGCAATAGAGCCTTCACTCTGTCAGTCTCCCTCAACAACCAACGTCGATCTTCCCTCCGGATAGCATTTCACTATGTCATTATCCCATGTTTCAATTGGAAATTGATTTTAAGAAACATGAACTGAATTTGAATTTCTTGGTGAAGATGTTTGAAAGAGTCCTTGAAGAAGAAGTGATGAATTGAATTGGTGTTTTAGTTGAGTTCTAGCTAAATTGTTTAGTGAATCTAAGTTGTTGCCTTGAGTTACAACTTACAACATTATTATTTTTTGGATTTAATATAATTCTCCTCCATACACTATTAAAATAATGCCGGTTCATCTTCTTAAATCTAGAAGTCATTATACTTTGTTTTCCATTTGTTTAGCATTTGAAAAGTAAATGAAATGTTGTTTGGGGATCGCCAAGTTACTTCGATTGGGTTTGTAGTAATGAAAGAATTTATGCATTGATATGCTTTTTTCAAAGCTTAAATACCGCAAGTATACAGTGTACCGATTATAGTACTTCAGATATCGATCCCACGAGGAAATGTTGATTAATATTGTACACTTTTACTACTTGATTTTAATCTTGTTCACGATGTTCAAAAATGGAAGTTAATTCTAACTACTCTATTGCATAAATTAATTAAATCCTAGATAGTATAATCAAGAAGACAATAAATATTATGAAATTAAATAATCATGCATTTGATACCATCATTTTAATTATAGTTTTTAATCTTGTTAGTAAGCCAAGTTGGAATAAATTTCTAAATCACTCTCTCGACATGAGTTAGATTGCCTAAGACATGCAATTAAAGTACTAATTCTCAACTCTCGTTAATGAACTAGTGGGTTTTAATTACACATTTTAAGATTAAACACCAACCTATAGCAATTATCTCCACATGTGATCTCTCAAACTATGCTTTGATAATGAATTTCCTATTAACTTTCCATAAGACGTTGCTCTCGCTAACTCCCTTGTTTATAACCATTTTGTGAATTTTCAGAAAAGGAATTGCACATTGAAGGTCGTCTTCCTTAACTTATAATGATACCAATAAATTTTTAATAGAAAATACTACAACCAAAGATCAATATTATAAATGGAAATAGAAATTTGTTCATATATAATCAAATGCAAACATAATATTCATGTAAAGATTACAAGGAAGAAACATAAAACATAAGGACAAGAAGAAGGGGATCTCTCAACCCTTTTCCCTTCACACAAGATTTCTTCTTCCTTACTTCTTGTCTCCCCTTCAAAACATGAAAATAAAACTAAAGTACTAAAGAAATTAATTGTTCTTAGGATCACAAAATCAAATTATAAAAATTCATCATCTTCAAAATTCTGTTCACTTGGCATATATATGCCTCTCTAAAAAGTATGTCCCTTCAAGACATCCTTTCACAAGAATTGTCCTTGTTCATGGAAAATTGCATCAATTTAGAATTCTAACTGCTCATCCGCACTTTGTCGCGCCCTCACGACTACTGTCGTGCTCGCGACAATACACGCCTCTGCTCAGCTGGCTCCGCTGGCTGTCGCGAGCCCTTCTGCTTTGTCGCCCTCGCGACATGGCACGCTTATGCTTGATTGGCCTGGCTCTCTGCCCTTCATGCTGTCGCGACCTTGCCCCCTTGTCGCGCTCGCGACACTTCCTTTCTAGCTCACCTTTGGCTTTCTTTCTTTCACTTGACTCCTTTAATCTCTAAATCATCCCCTTCTCCTATAAAACAAATAAAACAACTACACATACACAAAACACATAAAAGCAACAAAATATAGATAAAATACCAAAATAATAAACACAATACTGGACAAAACCACACATTAACACACAATATTTATGAGCTTTTCAAGCTCCTATCATGCATGCTATTTTGTATGGTGATTAAACTAGTGACAGATTAAGAGATAAGAAAACTAGAATAATAGATTTTATGTCAATGGCATTGGAAAAGAATACCCAAAGCGTTTCAAAAAGAATTTGTATGCAAGCGATAGGATTTCGGCCATTGCCAGCCTCAAACACTCTCGCAATTCGCTATCAACAACTGTCCATTGAGATTGCCTCTAATAAATCTCCTCAAATTGTTCGTTGAATGTCTCGAACCTATCTTTCACCATTGCTAATGGATTAATCTTGATAATCCATTGTCACCTCCAGTTTAGAAACTCAAAAACCCAACTCCAAATACTGCTTCTTCTATTCTAGCAGCAACCCAAACTTCATGAACCTTAGGACAATTTTGAAAAAGATGTAACACAGTCTCAAAAAGAAGTACATCTCAAACAATTCAAAGGGACTTGAGAAATAAGCTGACTTAAAACAAATTTGATAGAAAGAATTTCAAGAGTTGTGCACCAAAGGAAATTTAACACTTTAAAAGGTAGATTAAGCTACCATAATCATTTCTAGTAAGAAAAAAGCAAAGAAGAAGAAGAAGACGAATTTTGATTGAGTCCAAAGAACCCTAAAGGGCAAATTTATAACCACTCTTCTGTAGAATTAAATAAAATGATGGCTAACTAATATGAACTCAAATGCTTAAGAATGATTTGCCACAAATTTATTGAGATTGTAATAGCCTATAAATAGGCGTTACATCTGAAAAAGGAAAAATAACAACCTCCCTTTGAACCAGGGAGTAGTGCCCAACGTGCAAAAACAGAAACAACATAAAAATAGGCTTTATTGGAATAAAAATAGACTAAGAAAATGGGAGTGGTGCCAGATTTTAACTGCCCACTTTTGTTGACCAATTCAAACTTCCACGTTTTGAGAGCATTTCTCAACACTCCCCTTTGCTCCAAAAACGCATACACCAAGCAGAGACCTCAAATATTCATGCTTAATTTTTGCTAAAGGCTTAGTAAAGATATCAGCAACTTGTTCTTCTGTACTGCAGTACTCAAGTGAAATTTTTCCTTTAGCAACCAAGTCTCTAATGAAATGTGCTCTTATATCCACATGCTTGGTTCTTCCATGATACACAAGATTCCTTGACCTGGCTATAGCTGATTTGTTGTCACAGTAAATCTTTGTTGTTTCTCTTTGCTCCTGTCTAAGTTCTTTTAATATCCTCCATAACCAAACACCTTGACATGTTGTTGTATTTGCACCATGTACTCTGCTTCTGATGAAGATAAAGCAACGGTTGCTTGTTTTTTTGAACACCATGAGATTGCCCCTAATCTGAGACTAAAAATATAGCTTATGGTACTTCTTCTATTCTCCAAGCATCTAGCACAATCACTATCTATAAATCCAACCAGCTGACAATGCTCCAAGTGACCATACCATATTCCTAAATCAAGAGTGCCAGCTACATAATGTAAAATACATTTTGCAGCTCCAAGATGATGTCTTGAAGGGAAATGCATAAACCTGAAAATTACACCAACCGAGTAAGACACATCAGGTCTAGTATGTGTTAGATAAATAAGCCCACCAACCAAGCTCCTGAAGTATTGTTCATTGGCCAATTTTGTGCCATCTTTCAATTGTAATTTTTCGTTCATATTCATAGGAGTTCTTGCAACTTTGCAACCCAACATGTGAAATTTTTTCAGTAGGTCTTCTGCATACTTTCTTTGAGAGATAAAAATACCTCATTGAACCTGCTTCACCTCAACTCTAAGAAAGTAATGCAGCAAACCTAAGTCTGACATTTCAAACTCCTCTTTCATGCTAATTCGAAAATAATCAATGAGTGAAGCCGAAGAACTCATGTAAATCATGTCATCCACATATAAACTAACAAACAAAACATCCTTACCTTCATTTTTTATATAAAGAGTAGGCTCATTTTGCTCCTTTGAAAGCCATTCTTGAGGAGGTAATCATTGATTCTTCCATACCATGCTCTAGGGGTTTGTTTTAAGCCATAGAGAGCCTTTCTCAGTTTATACACCTTATCTTCTTCTCCTTGAACCACAAAACCTGCAGGTTAAGACACATATACTTCTTCCTCCAATTCTCCATTTAGGAAGGCTGACTTAACATCAAATTGATACACAAGCCAATCGAATTGAGCAGTAAGAGCTATAAGTGTTCTTACAGTTTCAAACCAAACAACAGATGAGAAGGTATCTTCATAATCTATCCCTTGTTGTTGAGAGTACCCCTTTGCTACTAACTTTGCTTTATGTTTTTGAACACTTCCATCAGGATTAAATTTTGTTCTGAAGACCCATTTTACTCCAATTGCCTTTTTACCTGATGGTAATTCTACTAACTCCCAGATCTTATTTTTGTTAATTGCTGCCAACTCTACTTCTATTGCATGCTTCCATTCCACTTGTTTGATTACCTCATCAACTGAATTTGGATCTACTACAAACAAGGCTTGGGTTGCCTTGTAGATGTCACTCAATCTCCTGTACCCACGTGGCTCAACTTCTTTGGATGAGCTGGATGATTCATGGCTTGGTGTGGGTGTTGAGGGTCCTAACCCCACAGGAGTTATTAGTGGAGTTTGAAGCTATCCATCTTGTGGTTGTCCATTATTAATGTGTTGTTGTTCATCATAAATAAGCTGCTCCTCTTCAAGTTGAATAACGCCTCCTATGTCTTTTTGCCAAGTCCACCTTCCTTCATTAAATATTACATTCCTGCTAATTATAATTTTTCCATTTGCAGGATTGTAAAGCCTATATGCCTTTGAGTTAGCACAATAACCTATAAAGGCACATTTGATAGCCTTTTCATTTAACTTGCTGCGAATATGTGAATTAATCAAAGTGTAAGCAACACATCTGAAAATTTTTAGATGGCTTAGCCCAGGTCTCCTTCCCGTCCAAGCTTCATATGGTATTTGATTCGGGACTGCTTGAGTTGGTGAAATATTCAGCAAATTTACTGCTGTAGCAACAGCTTCTCCCCATAATTGATTTGGTAAGCCTTTTTCTTGAAGCATACACCTTACCATTTCTACTACAGTCCGATTCTTGCACTCCGCCACTCCATTTTGCTCTGGGGTGTAAGGATTTGTTAGCTCTCTTTTGATGCTATTTTCTTCACAGAAATTCCAGAAATCTTGTGCTATAAATTGTCATCCTCTATCGGTCCTAAGTGCCTTAATGAGCTGTCCACTTTGTTTCTCAACTAATGCTTTGAATTTTTTAAAGTGGTCAAATGCCTCAACTTTTCTCTGTAAGAAAAACACCCAACTCATCCTACTAAAGTCATCAATGAATAGTAAAAAATACCTACTGCCACCAAAGGTTGTTATTTGCATTGGTCCATAAATATCTCCATGAACCAATTCTAGACTTTTTGATGCCCTCCATGCCTTTCCTGTAGGAAATGGCTTCTTAACTTGTTTGCCATAAATGTATGCTTCATAAATTTCCAAAGTCCCAAGCATTGGCATTCCTTTCACTATCAACTTTTGCTGCAACAATGTTAGACTATTGAGATTGACATCACCATATCTCTTATGCCATAGACCTGTGATTTTGTCTTCTTGTGCTGTCAAGGCACATGTCTCCAAGCTTGTGAGATCCACAGGAAACAATTTATTATGGGTCATGCTTGTTTCCACCAAAACTTGTCTGGATCCTCTTCTTGTGACCAGGCATGATGAATTGTCAAAGGTAACAACAAAGCCACTTGACAACAGTTGTCCAACACTCAACAAATTTTGAGACAAATTAGGGACAAAAAGAACATTATTAAGGTAGTTTAATTTACCATGGCTATTCCTCATGGCCACAGTGCCTTTCCCTTCAACCTATAGTTGCTTGTTATCTCCAAGTTTGACCACCTTTTTATAATTCTCGTTTAGCTCTTCAAACATGGCTTTGTTGCCTGTCATGTGGTTAGAACAGCCACTATCCAAAAACCAAATATGTTGATTATGTGATTCTTGATCAATCCATGCCATAAACAAACTACAGTCCTCTTCTTCTTCTTCATTGTATTCAGCCTCCTCTGCATAATTGGCTTGATTGTGTTTTTTTCCAGCAATTGGCTTGAACATGGCCAAAACGTTTGCAGTAGTTGCATTGAACTCCTTGATTTTGTCCTCTTCCTCGTCCTCGACCAACACTTCTTCCACGACCTCTTCCTGCAATTCTATCATTGTCACTACGTCTTAATTCCTCTGTTGCCATTGACTCCCCTTGACATGAAATGCCTTCTCATCTAGTTTTTCTTCAGGCCTGTTTATCCTTGCCTCATGGGATTGTAAGGAACCCATGAGTTCATCGAAGGACAGCTTGCTTAAGTCTTTAAATTCTTCAATTGCAGCAACAACATGATCGAAATGTGATGTCAAACTTCTCAAAACTTTGGTCACCACAACATAATCATTGCACTTTTCTCCGTACACCTTCATTTGACTCACAATGGTCTTGACCTTGGAGAGGAACTCCTGAACTGATTCAGTAGTTTTCATTGTTGCAGTCTCAAACTCCCGTCGAAGGGTTTGCAACCTCACCGTAATTACTTTGCTATCACCTTGAAATTCCTTTTGCAGAGTTTCCCATGCCTCTTTACACGTAGTGGCACTCATAATTATAGGTAAGACATCTTCACTGATAGCTTATTGAAGCAGATACAATGCTTTGGCATCCTTCTATCTGTTTTCCTTCAATTTTGCAACTTCATCCGGATCTGCGAATCCTTCTTCAACAAATTCCCACAAGTCTCGTGACTTGAACAAGGTCCTCATTCTTATGCTCCAAAACTGATATTTGTATCCAGTAAATACTTGAATTGGAATTTGTGAGGATGAAGACCCATTTGCTGCCATCTCACACAATCTCTCGTGTTTCTCTCTAGCCTTACGTGTTTCTCTCTTCCTCTCGTATTTTCTCTCGCCCGATCAGAGACTGAACCTGGCTCTGATACCAATTTTTAGACTTAAATAAAATGATGGCTAACTAATATAAACTCAAATGCTTAAGAATGATTTGCCATAAATTTATTGAGATTGTAATAGCCTATAAATAGGCGTTACATCTGAAAGAGGAAAAATAACAACCTCCCTTTGAACCAGGGAGTAGCGCCCAACGTGCAAAAACAGAACAACATAAAAATAGGCTTTATTGGAATAAAAACAGACTAAGAAAACGGGAGTGGTGCCAGATTTTAACTGCCCACTTTTGTAGTTGACCAATTCAAACTTTCACGTTTTGAGAGCATTTCTCAACATCTTCCCCATGTAATGACCGCTTAAATAATAATGTTATACAATTGAATCTAAATTACAAAGGGAACCCAATGCAATGAACTTGATCTGCTTAAAATCCAAAGGAAAAATTTTATTAATTAATTCCCAATTCCAAATAGCATTATGGAAATCGATCAATTCAAAACTGATAAAAATAAACCTTGTTTTAAAAAGAAAAAATAAACTGACGTAGAAATTAAACAAATTAAAATTACTTGTTTCATCCTCCATCCCTAAAAAACAAAGAAAGAAATGGGATGTCATCGCATAAAGCCTTTTATGTCTTCCATTTAGAAGATCCAGGAGTGAAATTCAAAAAGATTTGAGTTTTGAGAGAAGGAGTTCATAGAGAAACCCCAAAAGTGAAAAATCAGAGAAACTCAAAACATCTGCCTATGAGAAATTGATGGAGAGGGAAGAGGAACCGATGACGAGGGAAGATAAACCCATGAAGAGGGAGGCGAAAAGTGGGAGAAACCACAGTGAAGAGGCTGAGATCGAGGGAGACTGTAAATGGAAAGAGAGGAGCGAAAAAAATTAATTTAGGATCCATCTAACGTGGCACTGAGTTATCGCTAACCTATCCTTAATGTCAACCACATCATCCAGTGTTCCATATCCAAGTAATACGCCACATCAGCGCCGCTACATATAAACAAATAGAATGCAAATGGATGAGCATTTTTGTACATATTTTGTAGGTTGAGGGTTATTTTTGCTCCAGAAAAAATATTAGAGGTATTTTAGCTTCTTCGAGACAACTTGAAAAACATGTTAGTACATTTTTCCAATTCAAAATAATAAAAATCCTTTTTTGAATTGTATATATCGGCAATAATGATATTATTATTATCTCATCAACTAATGTAAACAATAAATAATATTATGAATAAAAAAGATTATTTTTTAAATAAAAATAACAATATTTAGTGTTGTAAATATAGATAAATAGTTTTTCATGCCATATCATAAACCAAAAAAATTACATAAAGTTATATTTTTATTTCATATAAATATTTAAGTTCAAATTGCGTGAAAAAAATATAGCATCTAAAATAATAAATCTTTTGCTCTCATTTCCTTTGGTAGATCTTCATAGTTTTTTTTTTCTTATCAAAATTTTAGTTAAAGCAAACATTTTTTAGGAAAGTTAAAGCAAACATGATTACTCGTACGTAATTATGAAAGATTAAAACATAAAATCATACTTCTAATTTTTAATTTTACAAATATGGTTGTTAAGATTATTAGTGTAAACAACTTTATTTTAGTGTGACATACTTTAACTAACAAGTGAATTTTATAAATTCTAAAAAAATGTTATTTTAACAAAATATTTTGACTGAAATATTTTATTATTTTTATTTTTTATTAAAACATAAAAGATTATTTATGTCAATGCAATAAAAATATAGATTTTTTTTCTTGCATTTCAGGTTGACGATAAGTTTCTTGGTATATAATTAAAATATACGGGGATATTTCGTGCATTTATTATTATTATTATTATTATTAGAAAAAGTTGTTTCTAATGCAATTTAATATTGAACTACTTTCTTAATTTTACTATTAATCGATAATGAAAAATAATACTTCTGTGGTATATATATATATGAACCGGTTAACCATGAAATAATAATTAACCAATATTCACATAATGAAACCGAAAATAACAATTAAATCAGTTGGTTAATCAAAACCGGTCAATTTTTCATATCCTAGACTAAAACTGAAATAATTTATTAACCGAAATCAAAATTATTGATTTAATTAACTAAAAAAAATCAGTTTAATTTCGAATTAATTCTTTAATTAACTATTTTTTCCTGCTCAGCCAGTCAGCCTAAAAAAATAACATCAACCTTCAAAAAAATCCCAAACAAAAAAAGTACAAATATATCAAGTATTGAAAATCAAGTTATCTGATTCTTTTAAGTACGAAAATCAACACATGATAGATCAATTGAAATGCCATACTATCAATCCACATGAATTATCATTTTATTTTCTATGTGACGTTTGTTTATTGGTTAAAATTTCAGTAAATATATTTGGGCTTATTTGAATTTAAAATTTAAATATTAACTTAAATAAATGAATATTTTAACCTAAAAAGCGTAAGAAAAATTATAGTTTCAAAAATATTTATTTTTGAAGCTACAAATTAACAGACTTTTATTCGATTATGCTTACATATATTTATTTATTTTAATTAAACTTGCAATTAAATAATCTCATTTATCAAATAGAAGTTTTTAAAATATTTTAAAAAGCATAAAATTGTTTGAATTGAAATGACATCCTTGTGATTTGTGAACATTAAGAGACAGGATTAATTTTCAACCATCAAATTAAAAAAAAAAATTGTTAAATTTTAAAACAAAATACATTGGCATATTCTCGAGTCACTTAAATCCAATTTAATTTTCAAAACATATTTTATTGACATGTAAATTTTTCCCTATATTAGAATTATGACACATTTCTTAATTTTAGAAATTATAATAAGCAATATTAAAAATGTAATTAATTCCTTTAATTGTGTTAAAAAAAAAAACCTTAGTTGTTTTTCATAGCAATTTTTCCATTGACGAACCATTAGTCCCATTAAAATTTAAAAACACAACACTAACAAAAATAGGCAGTCGACCTATATAGTTAGCGGATTACTACGGATTTTTTTTTTTAAATTTGTAAACACAATAAATAAGTTAATAAGTTTTATGAATACAATTTTAACTCAAATACATATATAAGATAAATTTGTAAATAAATTAGATATATAGGGATAATATTGTCTAAAAAAGACTTTCCTCTTATTTCCACTTTTATATATAGTTTATCTATATATAGAGATTCCGATTTCAATTTAATATAACAATTAAATTTAATTGAAAGTAAAAAAAGAAATATCTAATTATTTAAATTAATTTTTAGCTGCAAAAGATGAAAAAAAATGAATAAAAATAATAATTAAGTGGTGCATAATACATTATGTACTTTATTATTTCTATTATTTGCATATTTTATTTTTTGATATTTTTTTGCTTCATGTCCTAATTTGTCGTTGTTATGCTGCATATAAATCATTACATTTACCACTGCTCAATCATGTTTTATCAATTTTTCTTTCATCAAATTATGGCATTTCAAACTTGAAAAAAATGCAACATCCCAAAATTTTTGCAATCAATAATGACATATTTTACCAAATTTAATCATGATTAAAGTTGATCTGGAACACCAACCCAGCTACTATAATGAGTTATATAGTTTTTCAAATTTGTACTGTGGGTTTCAGTTGTCAATGGGTACTGCAATACTGCAAAATTTTATTAAAGTCCGCACTTAATATGCCGGTTTCAAGAGCAGTATTCAGAATCTGGCAGTGTGCCAGTTTGATGTCAGCTCAGCATTGGCCCGGCTTTTGCTCTTGGTTTGCTCCATTTTCATTTGCCTAGTCTCTCCACAGCACTGCTCTGTACAAAATTTGAACCGCCTGGGTCCAATTGTAGCTTAACTATACATATAAATATATATTGAATACTTTGTTAAATTAAATTAATCTTTTATTATGTTGGACTAAATTATGTATTTATTGATAAAGAACACAATTAGAATAAAAATTTACGAAATCTGAAATATTTTTATTGATGATTTACTTTTATGCGTTTCTCATATTTTCAATTATAGTTTCATATTTTTTGAAATCATGAATTTGGACGTAACATGAAAACTATCCATTAAGTTAAAAAGTTATTAGTGTTTGAACTTTATACATAATTTATTTATCTTAATCGCCAATTAGAAATCTTGTTTAAGATAGAATTTTAATAGTCAATGTCTCACCCGAATTGATCATTATTATTCTTGGTAGCTTATTTCGAATGCAGAGCTGGAGGAATCGCCGGTTTATGTGCCATTGCATCCATTTGAAGGTTTATCTTTGGATATTGCAGATATATATACATATATATGTGTGTGTGTGTGTTATATGTGATTTGACTTTCAAAAGATGAATTGTGTAGAGCTGAAGGAGGAAGAAGTGGAAGAAATAGAAAAAGATTTAAATGCAGCAGAACGAGTTCAAAGGGCAATTCAATGTTTGCCCTTTTCAGGACAAACTTTACAACACAAATTTTCCTTCCATCGTTGGACTATCATGGATTTTCACACAGCCTATTGTTCTGGACAAATAACTCCCCGAATGGTACTTTCTCTTTCTTTTTTCTATTTTCATTCAGTATTATTTTATCCATTGATATGCAAAAATTAATTTTTAAATGTTCAGAACATTTAAATTTCTAGTAATTCAAATTTTATCCCTCAATTTTCATGCTTGAAAAGTTTGTAAATCCAAACTTTAACAATTTTTATATTAAATTTTCGTATTTTTAAAAGTTGAAATTGAATTTTTATATTTTTCGAATCACTTGCATAAATTCAATTTAAACGGAATATATGGATTTTAACAAGCATGCTCTATTAATTTGGCATAAGGTCAATTTAAAATGCCTCCAGAATCCACCAAAACATTAAAAAATAAAAAATATATAATTATTTCAAACATACAAAAAGTGATTCATTGTTTTTTTATTTTTAATTTTTTATATCTTAATTGGTTTCACTGTTATTTTAATTATATTGAGATCACTCGAGATTAATTTTGACAGTTCTATCTAAAATTGAAGTGAATGTGAGTGATTCAAAAATATAGGGATCTAATGTCAACTTTTAATAATAAAGAGACCTGATGTAAAAAGAAAAGTTAAAATTTAGTAACATATGAATGAGTTTTTCCTAATTTTTATGTCTAAGTTAAAAATTGTGTCATGATAAAGTTAGGAGATAATAAGGGGGCAAATTTGACCCTTAAAATATTAAAAATGGTACAAATTTACTGTTTTTAAGTATATTTTGGAGTTTATTTGTCCTTAAAATGTTAAAAATGGTGTGTGTGTATATATATATAACCCTATTTTAGTACTTAAAAAATGTTAAAATTGGCATGTATCCCTAAAATTAATTATTTTTTTGGTCAAATGGTAAAGTTAATTATATTTCACCCAAAAGAAAATATTATCTTCTTATAATATTTTCTAAATATATATGACTTTTTTTTTTTTTCTTTTTGGTATATTTAGGTGGCAGAACGATTAATAGACTGCATTGGCGAGTCTTGCAAGCCTTCAATGGACATGGCATTTTTCATCAATTATAATACCGACGATATTTTAAGGCAAGCATTAGAATCAACTGCTCGCTATCAAAGGGGTAAACTGCTTTTCAAACATTACTGACTGAGAATCATTTATATTTTTCTTCAAATATTAATTTTTTTGAAAGTTCTTTAAATATTATATCAAATGCATATACATGGGTACTTTTTTTTTGGATAAATAATAATAATATCATTCAAAAAAGTAAATTCTTATATGTCGATTAGAACAAATAAAAAAAAATTTCTCATTCTCCATAAAAATCTTGAGAAAGAAATGACTAAATAAGCTTTCAAGTGGGTCATCACTAGCAATGATAACAACATCAAAATAAATAAAAAGAGTAGTGAAATGACCATATGATTTCTTAAGACATAATGAAGGAATTAAATGACTTTGTTTATAACTTTAATGAACCAAAGCTAATGTTAACTTCAAGTTCCATTGCCTCCAAGCTTGTTGCAAGCCATAGAAGGAGTTTTGAAGCTTGTAGAACTTTATTTTATCAACATTAGGAAAACCTTGAGGCATTTGCATATACACCTCTTCCTCCATAACACCATGAAGGAAAGCATTGTTTTATGTCTAGTTGCTCTAGAATCCATTCTTTTAGCAGCTGCATTGCAACAGAGCCAAAATGGTTTTGATAGTGGACATTTTTGCAATGGGTGAAAAGTTTCAATATACCCAATTCGTTTTTTATTAGATGTCAGAGCCTTTATTTCAGCTAGCACAACATCTTGCCATTTAAGGTCTCTAACAGCCTAACCATATATATGTTTTTGACTCGCTATGGCATGCAACACTTGTAGAGAATGGTTTATGTGAAGGATAGTAGTGATAATAAAAGAGATATTTAAATAGATGATCGATGTTGTGAGAAAGATGACCGTGGAGAAGAATTACCATTAGATGATTGAAGAGAAGAGTTGATTGCAGTATCATGATGCCATGTGTATTGTAAAAATTACTACAATTGAAATCTTGTTCATTTACAGTACAAATCACCACCTTAATTTAGCATTGAATTGGGTATCATATTTTAAAAAACTTGTCATGCATTGCCTACCATCCAGCTTAACTTTCATTAAGTAAATATAGGTAAATCTTGAAAAAATATCTTTTTATATTAAGAAAGTATTAATATCCATGATTGGAAGTAATATTAGGGCTCCAAATATCCATATGAACATGGGCAAAAGCTTTATCGCTAGAAAAAACTTACAGGAAAATCTAACATTTCTCCACTATATGCCTAATAAAACCATAAGAGTATTGACTAGGATTGTACTTCTTTGGCTTAATTTTTTTAGATCATCGCCCTGCTTATGATGATTGTCATATTGCTTGTTTGGATTCCATTCTATAATGCAAAGAGAATCGCCTTAAGCAAATCGATCCTTCAGATCTTTCCAAACATTTGAAGCAGAAGCAATACATCAATACATGCTATGCTCTGAGCTATTGAAGGACACAGAAAATTACTGATCCATTGAACAACTATGGCATTACATTATTGCCAAAGAGATAGTTTAAATCAGATATTACTGGTACCTTGATGATTCCATCAACAAATAACTGCAATTTTTCTTTGATAGGATAGCTCTTAGCATGGATTTAGACAAAGTAGGATAGTTTGATCCATTTAACACTAATGGAATAAAAACTAGAGATGGATTCTCATTTGGATTAAGATAAAAAGACTAGAAGGACTATCTTCTTCCTTGTTTTTATCAATACTCACCATTAATGAATGACTTACTAGAGAAAAAATAGGGTTTGCTGAAAATACAACTCTATTTCTACTCTGTTTCATGAGCTGAAAATACAGCTCTGTTAATATGTGAGATTAGATTTTTTTAATCCTTAATTTATGTTGGTTATGGAACTAAGCTCATGCATCACATATAATGCAGAAATTAAATGCTCAGTTCAGATCGTGTCCAAAGAATTACAAAAGCACCTAGACTAGAAGTTCCAAAATTTTACCTTTGATTTTGGTGTCCAGTTAGATTTTTCTTCTTACTGAGTTATCGTAAACCACCAATCGGTTACTATGTCAGGTTGAGCGATGAAATTCGTTATTCGGATTGAGTTGGATTAAAACTTTTCCCAACTTGACCCGATCGAAATATTTTTTTTTTCTTGTCTTTGTACCTAATCCAGCACCCACCTTCGATCTCTCTCTCTCTCTCTCCCCGCTACCATCTGAGATCTTTCTCTTTGCTTCCTCTTCCTCTTGAGATTGCCACCAACGCCAATCACTTGCCGTTCTCCTTGGTGCATTTCCTCTTAATATAAATTTCTATTTCTGTTCTCGGATATAGCATATCGAGAAAATTACTAAATTCATGTATAATACTCCAGGAGAGCAAATATCAGCTCTAGATGGTGTTCCAATTGCAATCAAGGACGAAATTGATTGTACTCCATATCACACCACAGGTAGCTCATTCCTAATTTTCATTATATATTTTTATTTTTTTTAATGAATTATTTCGATTTAATGTGTTGTTATATTCTTTTAGGTGGTACTAAATGGCTCCACAAATATAGACCTTGTGAAGCAGACGCCTACTGTGTTATGTGTCTTAGATCGTGCGGTGCATTAATTATTGGGAAAACTAATATGCATGAGCTTGGAGCAGGAACAAGTGGAATAAATCCTCATTACGGGTAAAACATCGAACAAATAATGAATAGTCGAATTACGAGATCAGGCCAACAATAATAATAATAATTATATTGAGACAGGGCAACTAGAAATCCATATGACGAGGGAAAGATAACAGGAGGTTCATCAAGTGGATCAGCTGCGGTGGTAGCTTCTGGACTCTGCCCTGTTGCCCTTGGCGTTGATGGTGGAGGTAAAACTTTTAAATGCAACATTGAATTTTCCATAATTTTGTTTAAAATTCAATAATAGTAAATGACATCCATTCATAATTACTATTCGAAATGCTCTTTAATGTAGGATCTGTCAGAATTCCTGCTGCTCTTTGCGGTGTAGTGGGTTTCAAACCAACTTTTGGCCGTGCACCTCACTCCGGGTGGGATTTTTTCTTTTCTTTTCTTTCTTCAGGATCCAATTTTCCCCCTGATTTTAGTCATTTTCTAATAACATTAAATATTTATGTTTCAGTGTATTACCATTGAATTGGACAGTTGGAATGCTTGGAGTATTAGCAGGCACTGTTGAAGATGCATTTATCACGTCAGTATGCTTCTTCTCTTATTTTCTAAAGTTTAACGCTTTTGCTTTTCCATTTTATTCTTCACCTTTGATCGTTTCATAGGATTTCATATTTTTTAATACATGTAAGACTTTGGTGTTGAGTTTTTAAGCTCTAATGCCTAATAAAACATATGAAATAATCCCGTTTTGCCCTCGAGCCTTTTGAAATCATAATTTGACACTTGGACTTTTAATTTTACCCACTAACAAACAGTTTTTTCAAAAAAGTCTTTTGAAATTGTTTTTATTTTACAATTTGTTTCTCTCACATATTTTTGGTTTCATTTTTATTTTATTTTGCCTCCTCATCTTTTCATTCTGCATCTGTCCATCCACACCTATCAAAACTAACAAGCTTAAAAACGTAACAGATAAAATTAAAAAAAAAAAATCTCCAATCTCTATTTATTTTTAGAAAAAATATATTAAAATGCCATGATATTGTTTCCGGAATACTACAATATCCATATGGTTAATTTTGGAACAAAAATACCCTTCACATTAATTAAAAAAAGTACTAAAATGCTCTTAGATCAAGTTTCAGTCAATTTTGAATTAATGGCGCTGAAACATGTGTATTTTTAATTCAAAGTATAACCAGAAGCATTTTTTTAGTGTAAAAAAAAACATTTTGAGAAAAATTTTAAAGATATTTTAGGTACATATGAAAAATATTAAGGGCATTTTTGAAAAATGCATTATAGTTAAAAAAATTAAATAAAATTCCTATGTATGAAATATTTATTAACTTATTTAAAGTACATTTGCATAAAAATATATAATTTAGAATTTTAATTAATGTATAAATTAGATTAAGTCAATAAGAATATTGAATATTCAATTCATTTAAGAGTCCAACAACTATAAAAATCGAGGCATGTCCATAAATCTAAGAGTGAAAAAATAACAAAAAGAACAAAACTTCGCAAGTGAAAAATTCAAATAAAATCAAGAGAAATAATTTAAAAGAGCACAAAAAATAATAAAAAATCAAATTTAAACAGTACCAGAAAAGAAAATCAAGAGATGAGACGAGAAATTAATTACTCGCTAGTTAGATCTAGCAATGAGACTAAGATGAGAAGCACCAAAATGACAAGAGGCAGGTGACGATGGCTAGCAGATGAGAAGCACAAATCAGTTGAACCAAAAATTCTACTATGTAAAATGATAAATTAATCTGTAAAAATAAAAATTAATCACTCACCAATCAGATCTAGTAGGGAAGACTGAGATGCGAAGCACACAAATGGCAAGAGGTAGATGCAATGGCGAGACTTCAAGAGAGAGGGAGATGGCGAGATTGTGAGGGAAAGCATAACGATGAACTTGAAAGGAAGAGTCTATAGAGATGTTAGGACTTTTTAATTTTTAGGAAAAACCCATACTTTAATCCTTGTAATTTAATAATTTTACACATTGGATCCTTATATTTTCAAAATTATACATTAAGTTCTTGAACATTTTGAGTAGAACACCTTAAATCCAAAATGGACAGCACAAACATCGATATAATACATATACTGTTAAAGTCGCATGTATTTTAAAAAAATCTATTATTTTTAATATTAGTTTGAACTTAATGTGTTCTAATAGATAAGTTCATGGATCTAATGTATAGTTTTGAAAGTATATAGATCCAATGTGTAAATATGTAAAAGTTAAAGAACTCAATATGTAATTTTAAAAGTATAGAGATTCAATGTGTAAAAATATTAAAATTCAAGGACTAAATTATGAATTTTGCCTAATTTTTAATTACACACACACACACACACACACACACACACACACACACATATATATATATATATATATATATATATATATTAACCAAATCAAAAAACCAAATTCTCCTATAATTATTAACCTAAACCGTTTATACCTGTTCAATTAACCGCAAAATTCGGTTCGGTTTCTGACTGATTTTTCAGTGAACTATTTTTTTGGTTTTTGTTGCTCAACCCTACTAAAAATTTTGAATATTCAATTCAATTCTTTTGATTTTATTTAATTTTTTTACTTACAAACATAAATATTTATTAATTAGAATATTTTAGCTAAATAATAGTATTTAAATTAGTTTAATTATCTAATAAATATAATTTTAACATATTATCTAACATTGTATTATATTATCAACTATCCTATTTCAGGTAGGGATATCTCTCTTTTATTTATATTGGTTTTACATTTTAACTCACTTGATAATTAAAATTAGTGGATTAATTTTTTTAATATACACTTATTTAATATTGTTTTTTGTTACCAACAAATATTGATTAATATTTGATACTCTTTATTATGTCATTTTTTGAGATAAATTATCATGTCCTTAATAAATGTAGGAATAAGAAAAAGAAATTAAAAATAAATTATATAATTCAAAAATATTTATTAATTAATTTTTCTTAATTAATATGATATTGAAATTTGAAAGTGTGGTTATAAGGTGTAGCAAGTTCATTAGCAACTGAGTGAATTTATATAAAAATAATAATTATGCTTTTTAGATTTTTTTTTGGTAATTTTACCTATTACAAAAATTATTTAGTGACTTTTAAATACTAAAAATAAAAAAAATAATTGCTATATTATTTGAAAATTTATAAAAAATGCTTTTAATATTTTTTTCATAGTTCAAAAATGCCCTTAATGTTTTTAATAGGGTACTATATTCCCCTTAACGTCTTTTTCTAAATAATAAAATATCTTTAAAGTTTTTTTTTAAATATTAAATGCCCTTGAAGTTTTTTAAGTACTAAAATGGGTGTAATTTTATTTTGAATTAAAAATATATGATGTTGTTGTGTCAATTACGTGGCATATTTTGTTATATATCAATTTCGCATCAGCGTCGTTCACTCAAAATTAATGAAAATTTGATTCAATGATATTTTTATATCTTTTTATTAATATTATGAGCATTTTTATTTTAAAATTAACTATAAAAATATTTTAGCATTCTGGAGATAATTTTAGGGAAATTTAATACATTTTCTGTTATTTTTATATTTTACTACTAGGCACAGTTTTTTCTCAAAAATCAGTTAAAAAAATAAAAAAATTGGACTCCAAATTTTTATTGAAAATATAAATGCTTCTTTTTGTTAATCTGGTTGTGTGTTTCAGTTATGCAGCTATTAGCGGTCAACTTCTGTCAGACCAACTTTCCACGGTATCATCGGTGAGAATTTCTTTCAATAATAGTGTTATTTTTGTTAGAGGGTTAAATTTTAAGATTTGCTTATGTAATATATATACCTATATTTATGCAAATTAAAACTTAATAATATGATACATAAATACCATAACGTTTGAAGTTGAACTAAAATTTCATTAATTAATTATAATATATTAAAAAGTATCTTATGTCATGATGCATGATTATCTTTATTTTTATCTAAATATAAATCAATAATCTATCAAATGAGTTTAATAAAAAAAATGATTATTCCACGGTCTAAATGCCTCATAGAGAGAAACGAGAAAGATGAATGGAAGAGAGAATTTTTGCGACAGTTTTCGTAACCCTATTTAGGTATTCTAAACCTGTATTTATAAAGGTTATAAGAGTTAGAATCCCAATCTAACTCTTATTCCTATTTGAATTAGAAATCAATTATCCTAAAATAATTAGGATAAATATAATAGAGTTATTCCTATTTGAATTAGAAATCAATTATTCTAAAATAATTAGGATAAATATAATAGAGTTATGGGCACACTCAAACTCTATCATAAACTATTAAACTGCTATTTCTATATTTTTTCTTTTTAGTATATATAATCCATATGATATCCAAAAAATTCATAAATCCATTTCGGATCCATAAAAAAAAGGCAAAGCGATCAATTTCAATAATTTAAATATTCTTCTAATCAATTTGAATCTAAAATTTCTAATTAAAAGAAAAAAAAATTTCTATCCCATCTTATCCTTTGAAAATTATTAGTTCTATACATAATATGAAGTATAATAGGTTATTCTATAATGGTCAAAAAACATTAAGAATAAGTCATGTTCAGATTTCGAAAAAGTTTCATTCATAAGAATCCACAGATCATAAATCCACATGGCAAACATATAAGGGATTGAAAAGCAATATTTCACAACCTCACAGAAAAATGTCAAAAATTATAGTGTACAAAAGTATCATTGTAATATCAATACTGGTTTTCAACTGATCTGATTTAAAATTTGACAGATTTGTATGATTTAAACTGTTATCTAACTTACAATTTAAAAAGGAATCTAACTTTAATATTTTCAAAATTCAAGACAATATCTAATAAATCTGACTCTCCTTTTCTTTCACATGTCAGCCGAAACAATTTTATCCATTGTTGAAGTCTACGGCTCTAATTTCGAACATCACATTTGCAAGATATGGAGAGGTTAGTAAATTATTTTTTCATCTCTATTTTTGATTTTGGGTTAATTTCATATATATATATATATATATATATATATATATATATATATATATATATATATATATATATATATATATATATATATATATATATATATATATATATATTCTGCAAAAAGATATACAATAGGGTTACTAAATTTTATTCTTTAACTAAATTGTAAATCTTTTTTTCTAGTTCTTAGTGTTTTGTTTATCGCACACAATAAAAATTCTTTTACATAAGATTTGCTCTTAAACTAATTAATTAATCAAGTAATCAGGTAGTTTTTAACCTTTATACTAAATTATATAAATTATGAATGTAACCTTATCTTGAAATAAACATTTTGCACAAGATCGTGTTTAAAGATAGATATATATAGAGAGAGAGAGAAAGAAAGAATCATGTTAAACTACGTGCATACTTAGAACTATTATTAGAAATGATTACTAGAGTTGATAAATACATATTCACGAAGTTTATAATGCTAGACTAGAATTAGCCAGAATTTCAATTTTTCAACCTTTCCATATAATAAAATTTTATTTTATCTCAAATTCCAATCCATATATTCAATAAGAAAATAATTTAATTTTAAACTCTAGTATGAGTATTTTTGCAAAAAGAAGGTCAATATTGGAATTAGACATATGGAATTTAGAAATTAAAATCATGTAACACACTTATTGATTTTCAAAATAAAATATTATTTAATTATTAAATAATTTAAAATTCTGCTCTAAATTCTGCTTCTAACATTTTTCTTATCTGTAAAATTTTAAACCACTAATGAAACGTCAATTAGTGGTTTAATGATTGCAGCGATCAAATCAGAAAATGTTGTTCACAATCACTGGGAAAATTGAATGAGAAATATGGTTGGAAGGTAGGTATTAATTAATCATAAGATTACTTTTATATGTTAATTACAGAAGCTATTAGCTATATTATTCAGTTAATTGTTAAAATTGTGTTGTAGACTATAGAGGTTACCATACCAGAGATAGAAGCCATGCGACTTGCTCATTACTTAACAATTGGAACGGAGTGCAGCACTTACCTTAGTTCCTATATTGAAAAGTTTGTATTTTATGCTATTATACTTTAAATCAAATTTATATTATACATTTTAACCGTATCACTTTACTTATATACTAATAACAATTCGATAAAAAAAATTATTATAAAAATATCTCAACTTTTGAAATATTAAAATTAAAATCGTTTTAGTTAGAAAACTATGAATTCGGTGATTGAGTATTGACATGGCAAGTTAAATTAACTTGAAATATTTCATAACATGCCATGCCACGTAGCACTTTGACACCGTTTTCATGATTTTTTTTGCTAAAGTGATTTTAATCATAAGATTTTAAAATTTGATATATTTTTATAGAACAAAAATATTTTTTCTATGATGGAATTGGTATTAGTTAGTATATAAGTTAAGTATAAATGTAATTTAGTTGCATTTTAATGAAAGGGGTAATTAGTTTGCTCATGAAATTAAATTAAATAGGAATATTGGTGAGTTGGGATGGGATGCAAGGGTAGCACTTGCTGTATACGGTGCTTTCAGCGGCAAAGATTACGTTAAGGTTCAAAAACTCAGGTTTCTTGAATTTACAACTCTTTAGTTCATTACTTCATGTCTAATGTATTACTTGTAATGTTTGTTTCCAGCGTCTCTTAAAGGTAATTGCATAAAGGTGAAAAATATAAACATCAGTTTTTTTTTTTAAATAGATAAAAACAAAGTTACTTACAATTGACTAAAATTATGAATTTATTAATATTTTATCAATTGATAATTTGATATAGTGAATTAAGAGAAAATTTGGAATTAATTTATTTATGGTTAATTAAATTTATATATATTATAATAATGATTTGATAAAAAAATTTTTGTCCTACAAAAATATCTTAATTTCTAAAAGATTGTAACTAATTAAATTCATGAATTTGTCATTGGAATAATATAGAAGACCATGTTAGCTTGAATTATTTCAAAATTGTCATTTGAAACTTATCAAAACATGTTATATGAATATTTCAACCTGTCATGATCTAGTGCCGGATGCCGGATTCATGATTTTTTGACTAAAATAATTTTAATGGTAATATTTTAAAAATTTAGATATTCTTTTTGTGAGATAAAAATTATTATTTTTATATCTGAATCTTTATTACTGTATAAATTTAGAAACCATGGATAAAATGAACCAACAAAGTTGGAGAAAATGATTAATTAATGTTTTCTTATTTTTTTTAGATAGACTTTTGAATTACAGAAAATTCTGAATATATACTTGAAAAGAAAAAAAAAAGGGGTATTGTCAGACTTGGAATATCTTCATGTTAATTGGTGATATTAACTTGTTTTCTGTCTGTATTTAAGCTTTTGTTGATTCATTTGCGGGTTATTTAAGATATAATCACAATTTAAAATAATTTTTAAATCATTATTGTACATTTAAGAAATCATGCAAATAATTCATTAAAAATGCTATCCAGTAACTAGATGTTCAACAAAATAAAACTTTAGCAAGAATCAAACTAACCGTAGGTGGTTTAATGATCAACATTTAATTAAAAATACGAGAAAATTTAGATTTAATATTTTTTATGATATTTAAAAATTATAATTAGACATTATATTTCTATCTTGTAACTAATTAAAAAACTGGAATTCTTAAATATATTATATTTTTGAAATTATATATCAAATTTACTTCTCACTAATTTTCTTTGGCATTTTAATTAATTCGCATGATGAATGTTTAGGAACCGAGTGATGCAATTTCACAAAAATATATTTACCAAGGCAGATGTTATCGTTACACCAACAACAGGGTAAGGCTTCAAATGGCTCTTTTCCTTTTTAATTTTTATTTATTTTTTATTTTTTACCAAGGCAGATGATAATTGATGAAATTAAGCTTAATAAATGCTTTAAGAAGTAAGCTTATGAATGATTCATATGCAATTTAATTGTTGTTGGAATGACAGAGTAACAGCATATTCGATTCTTAATGATGCTATCAACACCGGTGAGCTTGACTACATAAATGGAGGTATATTATTTATCCTCACTAGACCCCAAATGAATATTTATATATAATTCCTTTTATAATAATAAATATTCATTTTATGCTTATTATATTTTCAGCCGCACTTGTTCGATATCAAATAGCAGGAAATTTTTTGGGACTTCCAGCAATAACTGTCCCTGTATGTAATCATTAACTATTTTAGTTCAAGCTATACTATTCGACATTTGATCTAATATTTTAAATTAAAGTGGTAAATTTGGTTGAGAATAATATCAATGGTGATAATAAATCAATGATACGTAGCTTTCAGTGCATGAACAAACAATATATAGGTTTGGTTGATTGGATTTTGTTAATATAATTGTTAATTATAGGTTGGATACGACAGCGACGGTTTGCCTATTGGGCTTCAGTTTATAGGAAGACCATGGTCCGAGCCAACACTAATCCACATTGCTTTTGCAATGCAGGTAATTTTAAGTGTTTTTATTTACAAATATTAAATACTTAAGCCTCTTTGCACCTCAAATTATGGAATTATTACTTTATCAACTAATTATTCTATTATCGTTTCTAGGGTCTTTGCATCTCGGATTATAGAAAGCCCAAAATTTTCTATGATTTGCTGAAGAAGGATTGAATGCAACGAGTTGAAACGCAAAAATCCAGATTATTTATGTTATTTTTCTTTTATGCTCAATACTTTTGTTGTTGTCTCAAATATAAACATCACTTGCCTTGGTGAAAACAAATATATCAATGCTTTAATCATTCATATCAATCAAAGAACTTGGACAATATTATTATATATTAGCAATGGTTCCATACGTTACAAGAAAATAAGTATTTAATAACTTTTTAAATTTTCATTTAATGATGCTTTTCAGCGTGACTAAATAATTTAAAAGTATGTGTATATAATAAATGCAGAGTCCCAAACTAATTTTATAATCATAAACCTTTTTGTGATTTATTTTTAATTAGCGTAAATTAAATTTACAACAAGCGTAATTAAATTTCCGACGGTTACATAAAAAAACATCACCAAATATTGAATCACTCACACTCAAATAGGTTTGCTATGCCCATACTGAAAAGCATCAATAAGTTTTTCTAGGCTTTTTTATAGAAATGTCGAGAAATTAGCTTACTATATTATGTTTTCTGAAAAATGTCGTCCCATTCTGTAAAGTATTGACGCTTATTAACAAAGGGTCGCCAAGTGAATAAATTAGCAATACTAATTTCAGATAACAATTCGGATAACCGGACTGATTTGAATGAAAAATTCCCTTCAAGGCTACTTGGATACCTGAAAAATAAAGAATTCTAGCGAGAGAAAATTCCAACGGTCAAGTTAGTAAAATTCTAAAAGAACGATTCTACGAGTAAATTGGCTAAGAGAGAAAAATACCTGAGATACCATTACTATTTATAGCAATATGAATCCTACCTTAGTTAGGATTTAATTTCCTAATTAGGGTCGATTCTTATTGTCAACAGGAGACTCATTTAGGAAAATATTTTAACTGATCAGGAAAATAAACTGAAACACCTAATAGAACTTTTGCCTATTTTAGGTAACTGAATCCTTGTCAGGCTATAACTCTGAAAATAACAATGTTTGAGTATCAGCTCATATTGGAAGTGAACCGAATTATTAAGTTACCGGGCTGTTGGAGGGAACCCCGATTAGACCGTTCGGTTATCAATTTTAAAGTGTCGTTATATATTTTATCTTAATAACACTTTTTAGTATAAATGCCAGAAAGTCTTTTAATATAATGATGTTTTGTAAAAATTATCATAAACAAGGGTCCTTATATTATAAATTTGTTGTAATGATGGTTTGAATTAGCTAATAACTGAAAATTTATAGGTACTAGATAAATATTTAAAAAAGGTTAATGGAATATGCTAATATATATATATATATATATATATATATATATATATATATATATATATATATAGATAATTTTTTAACGAAATGATTGTATACTTTAATAATTATTATTTATAATATTTATAGATTTTATTACTATTATTGTTTAAATTGAAAAACATCGTAGTATAAATTTAAAAATAAAAAAGCAAATTACAATCCATTTATGGGAAAACAAAAACTCTAATTAAGCTTTTGGAATAGTAGCATATCTGGATAATAATCAAATTACAGGTAGCTAAATATGAAAGATCACTAAATACCAAAGTTATTAAAATTAGACCGGATAAAAAATTAGAAAGGCTAGGGTTCGTGGTTCGATCGGATTCAATCGAATTTTTTTCTATTTTTTAAATACTATTCATTAGTATAATTTTTATAAATACTACTGTATAAACACTCAAACAAAAAAAATATCCATCAAAACATTTAACATATATCACAAAAATCCTAATAACAAGTTACAAGACATATTAAGTATTCATCAAATATAAGTTTTAAACATTCAAACAAATTCATTCTACATTATGCATATTTAACAAAAAAAGTCATCTTCATCACTCATCATCATCATCATTCTCATCATCATCGTCGTCATCTCCATCACTATTACCAATACCACTCACTTGATATTCTTTTGCACTAAACTCATGCTGCTTAAGATCTAAAAAAGGAGAACATATAATTTGATTAAATTTCACACATTCATTTAACATTTTCAACTAAAAGCATATAAAAAATATAACAAATATTAACAAATTACATAAAAAAACAAACCAATCATAGTCGATTCTGCAACATCCTTTGGAAATTCTACTAATATATTCTCAATCTCATCATAATCAAGTTTTCCTTCGTTTTCCATGATCCAAAATTCAGTTTTATCAATTGAGTTGTAATCAATCGGATCAAAAGATTTCTTGGACCATAACATAATAATTATGAATGATAACAAAATTACTTTGATGCAAACAATAAGATTTAAATATAATTAAATATATGAATTAGGAATAATATACCTATTTTTCAATTGCAAATTATAATGAATATTAAAGCAAGATCAATTCAAAGCATTTACTCAGGGAAAATCAAATTCAATGGTGGGGAGCCGCTCAATGACTAATTTAACACTAGTCAACCCATCAAAGCAATAACCAACCTAAATACTTGCTACATTTTCAACAAACCTAGCAGTAGCAAAAGATAATAAAACTAAAGAATATAGTAAACTAGCCACTTAAAAAAATTATACAAATAGTCATTATAACGCCTTGAAACTGGCGTCTGACATATCTAGTATATTTTAGAGCATGGAAAGTAACCACAGGACAATTTTCGGAGTAATTGGAGTTGAGTAGGATAGAAAAATTTTAAGGTGTGTAATGGTTAAACATGCTCAGGTCAGGGTAATTCGAGGATGGGTGACCTGACGGTCAGTTTGACATAAGAGTAATATATGAAAGTAGGTGTTAAATGGAGTCCAGAGCTATAATTTGAGAAGAAAACAAGATTAGATTGACCCTTAAACGGGACAAAAAAGTTCTTCCACAATACTGTAAAAAGGTTTGACTGAAAGTTTAATCGGACTCAGAGTTATTGTACCGCTCTCCAAAAATTATTACGATTGCATAAATATGTTAATAATAACCTAAATGACTTATTGGAAGTGAAGAATAAATATTCTGGCAGTTTCGAAATTTTAAATTTCGGACCGGCTATCTAGACCGCCGAAACTAAAAGTATATCGAAACAATATTAGAATTGGTAAAAATTTTAACCACATGTTCCTGAGCATGTTAGCATATGTGGGGAAAATTTTTGAAGCATTCTGACAATGGGAACATTAGTTTCAAAAAAGTGGTCAGGAAATCGAAGGTTTCAGTGAAAATTTAAAAATAGAAAATGACCTTTAAAAATCACAAAATTTTTCAGTCTTACATTAAATAATATGTAGAATAGAAAAAATGAATTTTTCAATGATATCGAAGTTTTGCTTATCGAACTGCCTTAGGTGAATCAGACTGAAAAAGGACTTTGATTGGCCTAAAAATTTATGTAGAGGCCTAATTTATCATTTTAAGGGTGGTGAAATGGATTAGAGATTTAATAGAACATGGGAATGGATTAAGAAATTTATTTGGACCAAAATTTGGCTTATTTAAGTGGAAATGGGCCATTAGAGTGAACCAAAATGGTTGGGCCTGATTTGACCCATTCTACATGAGTATATAAGTTGAAAATATCAGAAATTTTTAGCATTCTCACTTGGCTTCTCTCCTGCTCCAATTGTTTCTCTCTTCTTCTCCATTCTTCCATGTTTTTTCATTTTCTCTAGTTAAATTCTACTAAATACTTACTAAATTTCATGTCCCCTATAATTATAATGCCCTAAATTTATCCCTAACCACCTTTAGAGTTCAATTGGAGTGAAAGAAGTGATGGAAATCAAGTAGAAAAGATTATGTATCAAACATTGAGGTAAGGGTATTTGATATTTTTAAATTGATTCAAGGGTTTTAATAGGTGAAGTAGGGTATGGAGGGTGTGTTTATGTAGTTATTTTATATAAAGGAAGGAAGAAGTTGGTGAAAATTTCAACATAAAGAATTCAACCAAAGAAGAAATCCAAGAAAAAAGAATAAAGCAAGGAAGAGAGAGGAAGAAGGAAGAAGGAATAGAAGGTTATAGGCCACTAAAAGGTAAGTGGATACAAACTATACCTTATTTCATTTAAATTATGAATTTTGACATGAGATTTATATTATGTAATTAGGTAAATATAAAGAATAGTATGAAATAATTTAAAATTATGTAACAAGATGATGAATTGGTATGAAATAATCATAGAATTAAAAAGAAATTGATAAATAAGTGAGGAAAGGAGTAGGAGCCGAATTGCACATAAATAAGATATCAAACTCCTAAACAATGTTTATGGAATTAGTTATGTGTAATTTGAGTTAAATGATTTCTTAATGATGACTACGTGAATTAGATTAACTGGTGTAGGTAATTAAGATGGACAATAAACATATTATAATTATGTTTTAACTTTATTATTAAAATCCAAATAGTATAATGTATGGGATAAGGTCAACTGGGTGATGTGCTTAATGATAGCAAAAGAAAAATGATAAAAACGACATGTATAGAGAATGAGTAATGCTATCATGCATATATTATCCCATTTATTTTGAGTAATGGAAATTTTATATTTGCCTTAGTAAAATTAGAAAAAAATTATAGGATAAAATTGGCATGCCAATTAGGGATGTTTAGTAGTACTACGACTTAATGTGGTTACCGGACTGAATGGCTTCGAGAGCTCGGTCCATATATATATGTATGTATGTATGTATGTGATGGAATATGACATGGTATGATAATCATGATAGCACAGCAGAAAAACAAAAATTTTATCATACATACCATACATATCCAAAACAAGAATCGAAACATGCAATTTTTAGGGTTTTAAAACTTACAACTTTTGATGCCTTTTAATCTTGAATTTGGTGATGACTAGCAACTAAGATACCTCTATCCACCTTAGATCTTGATCACCAATGCCAAGGAACAGCCTTTTACGCCACTCCCTCTATCCTCACACACACACTTGCAAAGAAGGCTTAAAATAGAGATTGCTAGCTCTCTTTTAAGTATTGTGTAATGGCAATTGTTTGAAGCTACAAGACTTGATCTTGTTCTTCTTTAAGGTGCTATTAATGCCTAAGAACACAAGAAAGCAAGGAAGAATCCTTCTCCTTGTGTATTTCGGCCAAGAGAGAATTGTTTTGAGGGAGAGAATTAATTCACGCCAAAAGCAAGGTGGCTTAGCTTATTTTCACGCCAACTTCTTTATATATCCTAGGGTTTTATTTCTTTTAATGTGTATACTTATCCTTTGGCAAGTCTTAGATTTGAATTCAACTATCCTAAGATAATAAATTCAAACTCTATCACTTTCTAAAGATAAGTAATCTATTTTGAATTAAACTCCTTTGAATTTAAATTCAAATTTGAAATAAAACATAAGTCATTTAATTAAATGAAAACACTTAATTTAAATAAATAGCATGTGCCGAAATTCCTTGATTTTCCTCTTGGAATTTCGGCCACTTCATTAAATAAATAAGTGATTTAATTTAATTTAAATTCCTTTAGGCTTTAATACTCAATTAACTTAATTAACACAAGATAATTAATTAATTGAAATTAAACCTTGTGGGCTGAATTTCTCTCTCTCATGGACCAAAGCCCAATAGCAATTTTATAACCCATTACATACATTAATTTGACTTTAATTAAAAGCCCAAATTAATGCCCAATACTTAATTTAAACATTTTAAGCCCAATGCTTTGTGTGCGATCCTATAGGTCCATTTAATATTGGCAATGAATTAATAAATTAATTCAAAGGCTATATATATTCTCTAGCAAGATATTATAGCATTCCAAATTAAATGAAAATGCATATGGCATTTGGTGACCTAATGCAATTTTGCATAGTCCCTTACCCTTAAATATCAGAATTAATATAAGGCATGGAACTAGTCATCCTTATATATATTAATTCCTTTCTTGATATTCCAGTGACACTGAACTCTCAGATAAATAATGATTACTCATTATTTCATCTCGGTATGGCCATACACTTCTCAGTTCACTGATCAAGTGGCCGGTGATATTTTTCTCTCTTATTGAGAGGGGTAATCCCTTCACTTCTCTCATGCTCTCTAACATGAATTAATGCATACCCAATCATACCCGTACTTGTCACTCTGTTACGAGCACGTTAGGTGTATGTCAAAGTACACAGTAATTCATAAAGAGTTTCATAGAGATTTCAGGTCTAAGAACTCCGATACAAAACTTGCATATGAGAAACACTTATGACTTGTACCATGTAATGTTCTCATGAGCGGATCGTATCCAGATACCATGTTCTTTAACATGTATCTATGATCTCTGATTGACACTCTTGTCCTAATGATCCGTAAGACAAAACTCATAATATCAGAGAGAGCATACTAGTCTTAATTCATTGTTATTCCCATAACAATGACTGACTAGGGATATTTAGAATGAAGTCTCATTTGTTTCAAGGTCTTACAACCATGTGCCTCACACATGATAACTTAAATCGAAACGACATTCTTGGATAGTTTTATCAATTGATATGCACAGGAATACAAAAGATAAAACTAATGCCTCATTTTATTAATTTCAAGTGTTTCGTTACAATGCATTGGGGCTAGGGCTTACACTAACAATCTCCCACTAGCACTAGTCCCAATTGGGCATAGCCCTAAGACCGAACGCTCTCAAATGAGCTTCGTGCAGATTTGGACGTAACTGTTTCGTCAAAGGATCTGCTACATTGTCTTCACTTGCTATCTTGCTAACCTTAACGTCCCCACGATCAATGATATCTCTGATCAAGTGGTACCTCCTGATTATGTGTTTGGATTTCTGGTGTGATCGGGGCTCTTTGGCCTGTGCTATGGCCCCGTTGTTGTCACAGAAAATTTCTAATGGATCTAGGATGCTTGGGACCACTCCTAATCCAGTAATGAAATTTTTAATCCAAACAGCCTCTTTTGCAGCCTCACTTGCTGCAATATACTCAGATTCTGTAGTTGAGTCGGCAACGGTTTCTTGCTTTGAGCTTCTCCAGCTGACAGCACCACCGTTCAAAACAAAAACAAACCCAGATTGCGATCTAGAATCCTGAGTGCTGGTCTGAAAAGCAGCATCGGCATAACCTTGTATGACGAGCTCTTCTTGACCACCATTACACCAAGAAGTGATCCTTAGTCCTTCGCAGGTACTTCAGAATCCCTTTTACAGCAGACCAGTGCTTCTCACCAGGGTCTTGCTGAAACCTACTGGTTATACTCAGTGCATGAGCAACATCCAATCTAGTACATAACATAGCATACATGATAGATCCAATAGCAGATGCATATGGGATTCTACTCATGTTGTCCCTTTCCTCTTTGGTTTTTGGGCACTATTCTTTAGTCAAAGGAACTCCCAAAGCCAAAGGTATGTACCCTTTCTTTGAGTCTCCCATACTAAAACGCTTTAGTACTTTGTCTATGTACTTTTCTTGACTTAGTCCCAAAAGCCGATTCGATCTATCTCTATAGATTCGAATACCAAGTATTGTCTCGGCTTCACCTAAGTCTTTCATTGAGTAACATTTTCCCAACCATTGCTTAACCTTTTGCAATGTTGGAATGTCATTCCCAATGAGAAGGATGTCGCCCACATATAGGACTAGAAATACTACTATGCTCCCACTAACCTTCTTGTACACACAAGGCTCATCTTCATTCTTGATGAAGTCAAATTCTTTGACTGCCTCATCAAAACGAAGATTCCAACTTCGGGATGCTTGCTTTAATCCATAAATGGATTTTTGAAGCTTGCAAACCTTCTTAGGATGCTTGGGATTGACAAAACCTTCAGGCTGTGTCATATACACATCCTCAAGTAAATTTTCGTTGAGGAAAGCAGTTTTGACATCCATTTGCCATATCTCATAATCATGATATGCAGCTATGGCAAGCAAGATCCTAATAGACTTGAGCATGACTACAGGCGAAAAGGTCTCGTCATAGTCTACACCATGAGTTTGTCGAAAATCTTTTGCTACTAGTCTACCTTTGTAGGTCTTATCAGCTTTGAGTTTGAATAGCCACTTGCATTCAATTACCTTAGCACCTTCGGGTGGATCAACCAAGGTCCAAACCTGGTTATCGTACATTGATTGCATCTCGGATTTCATGGCTTCAAGCCAATTTTCTGAGTCTGGGCTCTCAATAGCTTCTCGGTAGGTTAGTAAGATCCTCACGATCTACTAACTCAATAGTGTCACTGTCAGTGATTAGAAATCCATATCTCTCAATCTCCTGACGTACCCTACCGGACCTTCTAGGTTCTTGTGTAATGGGTTCTTGTTCCACAACTGGTTGTGAACTTGATCCCATTTCCAAACCATCCTCTATAGGAGTTTGTGGTGCTTGAATTTCTCCAAGTTCTACTTTACTCCCACTGTCTTTCTTGAGAAGAAATTCCTTTTCCAAGAAAACAGCCTTGCGAGCAACAAATACTTTGTTCTCGGCTTGTGAGTAAAAGTAGTATCATTTTGTTTCTTTAGGATAACCCACAAACAAGCAGACACTGGATTTGGACTCTAGTTTGTCAGATGTTAATTTCTTAACATGTGCTTCACAGCCCCAAATCCTAAGAAAAGACATATTGGGTTCTTTCCCAGTCCATACCTCGTATGGTGTCTTCTCAACTGCTTTAGTTGGAGTACGGTTCAATAGAAACGCAGCAGTTTCTAATGCATAACCCCAAAAAGAGATAGGAATATTAGCTTGACTCATCATAGATCGAACCATGTCCAACAGAGTTCGATTTCTCCTTTCGGACACACCATTCCATTGAGGTGTTCCAGGAGGAGTGAGCTGTGAAATAATACCTTTAGATGACTGTCAAACTCTTGGCTTAAGTATTCGCCACCTCGTTCTGATCGAATGGCTTTTATACTTTTGTCAAGTTGGTTTTCTACTTCATTCTTAAACTCTTTGAATTTTTTCAAAAGTTTCAGACTTGTACTTCATTAGATAGACATAGCCATATCTACTGAAGTCATCTGTGAATGTCACGAAGTAGCTAAAACCACCTCTAGCATGTGTACTTAAAGGTCCACATACATCGGTATGTATTAGTTTTCAATAAGCCATTAGTCCTCTCGCCTTTTTTTATTAAAAGGACTCTTTGTCATTTTTCCATGCAAAACATGGCTCGCATGTATCATAAGACTCTAAGTCGAATGACCCAAGCACTCCAGTTTTGTGGAGTCTTGAAATGCGTTTTTCGTTTGCATGTCCTAAACGACAATGCCAGAAGTAAGTAGGGTTCAATTCGTTTGATTTAAACCCTCTTTGTATTAATGTTGTATATGGACTCTTTGTTTTGTAAATCAAGGATATAAAGGCCATTTTGCAACATGGCATTGCCATAAGAAATGCCTTGGCGATGAATATGAGCATTGCCATAACAAAATCAAATTCATCATTATCCAAACATGAAACTGAAATAATGTTTCTACTCATAGCAGGCACATAATAACAATTATTCAAAACAATACAAAGTCCGGAAGGTAAAGTGAGGTGATAGTCGCCTATCTCCATGGCAGCAACTCGTGCTCCATTCCCCACACGGAGGTCCACTTCATTCTTCCCAAGTAACCGGCCTATTTCTTAACCCCCTGCACATTTGAAACAAATGTGAGAACCATAACCGGTATCCAATACCCAAGTGGTAGAAATAGAAAGGTTAATTTCAACAACAAAAAATACCAGAACTGGACGCCTTGGCTCCATTCTTCTTTTGTTCTTCCTTGAAGAGAGCACAATTCTTCCTCCAAATGCCCTATCTTGTTGCAATGGAAGCAAGTGCTTTCACTCTCTTTGAGTTTTGGCGCCTTGGGCTTGGATTGGGCCTGAGGTGCACTCCCAACTGACTTGGGTTTTCCCTTTCCCTTTCCCTTTCCCTTTCCCTTAGCGGATCCCTTCTTAATTCCCTTTTGAACCATTAGTACGGGATTGGTCTTTCGAATGTTTTCTTCAGCATTCTTAAGCATCCCATGAAGCTCAGTGACTGACTTGTTCTCCATGGCCATGCATGTTATAATTCATCACAAATGGATCATAAGCAGCAGGCAATGATCCTAAGATCAAGTCAGTGGCCAATTCCTTTGGCATTAGTACCTCAAGCTTCTCAAGAGTATCAAGATACCCTTTCATCTTGAGTACATGGGTACTAACAGGAGTACCCTCAGCCCATCTTGCAAGAAATTAAAGCCTTTGTTGTCACGAACCTCTCGTGACGAGCTTGCTCTTGGAACATCTCCTTGAGGTGCACCATGATCGCATAGGCCTCTTGGTCCATAAATTGCTTTTGCAATTCAGGCACCATAGTGGCCAGCATCAGACAGGTCACATCATTGGAGTCGCTCTTCTTGGTCTCAAAAGTTTCCTTTTGAACCGCAGAGGCGTTCCTTCCTGGTTCTTTAGGCAAGGGTGCATCCAAAACATACGACTTCTTCTCTTGCTTAAGAACTATTCTTAAGTTTCGAGACCAGTCTATGAAATTGGTGCCATTCAATTTGTCCTTTTCAAGGACCGGATCGCAATGAGAAATTGTTGTTTGAAGATGCCATTTTTCAATCTACAATAAAAATTTAGCAAGATTAAATGAGGTTCTTATTTATGATCCCACAAACCGAATTAATATCCCTTTAAATAATTCGCGTTAGTGATTTAATGTTGGCCAAGATCCACTTTTCACAACAACTTATTAGTCAAGCTGAGCTTGTACACCTAACAAGTTAGGTTACTTAGGTAGGAAAACTCCAACATGTCTCGTACATGACTCTTGGATCAAATGGGCTAACATCTTAAGATGTTATAGCACAACCCATTTATTAGTTGCCTAGGTCCGGGCATCCCTTTCCATGATAAGTCCAACCTACATTCACAACCCATGCCTCACAAAGATAATTGGGCGCATCTAGGACTCCTAGTCTACGTGACCGATGATCGATGCCTTGACATGTTTCGAATTAGGAAGGCAACTTTGTGACTTACTATTTTTAGGGATTCATTTTATTATGGGCTTACATGGCATATGCTTTGTCATCCATACATAGCATGCATATATATATAATTGCATAAAGTAAAGCGTGACAAACATGGGCCCAAAAACCTACAACTAAGATTCTATACTATTACATAAGAATCTTCGAGTTCGGCTTCTCCACTCCGGTGGGCTTCGTCTTGATTTACAAAGTCTTCAAGTATATTCTATTCTAAGAAATAAATGAAACTTTTACAATAAAACATAATGGCTCGCAGGCCATATTTAATTACAAAAAACCCAGGGCCCATGAATGCACCATACATATTCATTCATCACACCAAATTAGCAAATAAATATACATAGCATTCATGGATAAAACAAAAGTCCAATTTTAATTAATTTAGCCAAGCCCATTAATGGAAATTGTGTACTTGAACCTTTAAGAGAAGACCCCATGATGGGCCTGGGCCAAAGCCCAAATGGACTAAATCCTCTTATTGAATGAGTTCTCTTAAAAGCCCAAAACACTAACTAGTTAGATTTGTGCTATAAATCAACTCTAGTATAATTTTCCAATTTTGCCATTTTTAATTTTATGTCATACAGCCCATAAAACATTAAAAATGCATATAATATGTGCTAACATGAAATTAAAAAAATATAAAATCATGAAAAAACACATATATGGTACACGGCATTCATGCAAAAACAAACAAACACAACAAAAACTAGTTGTTTAATGCTTATGTAAATGCCATAAAAATGCACAAACATTTAAATCAATTTTATGAGTCATTTAATAATCTAAATAAGTCCATAAACATTGATTTAATATTCTGTACCAATATGATCTAAATGTGTTTTTTACCATTTTAATCAAAACAAAAACAAACAATCTTGATTAAACATGTAACAAACACAAAACTAGACATAGTTTTAAGTGATTTTAAAATTAATCAATTAAATTGTCATGGACCAGAATTAAAACCAAATTTAAAAACATGTCCAGACCTGATATTTAATCTTTAAAAATCACTTACAAACATCCCAAAAAACGTTTTTACATTTAATTTTGAAAAACTAGTTGTTAAAACTAGCAATTTACATGCCAACTAGCACCTAATTTCATAATTAACATGTACCATCAGGTATAAATAATTAAATCCGACCATCACCAGCCCTAATAACATCTTAGGACAGTATATTAACATGTCATATTAATTATAATACCTATCTAATCAATTAAAATCGTTTTTTACACCAAAACAATGCAAAAAAACTCAAAACAGAAAATTTTCAGATTTGCATGTTTTCATAATGACGATTTTTAATTAATTTTTTCATGCATCTAAAAGCACTAAAATAAGCATGTTTAGGCTCTGATACCACTGATGGAATATGACATGGTATGATAATCATGATAGCACAGCGGAAAAATAAAAATTTTATCATACATACCATACATATCCAAAACAAGAATCGAAACATGCAATTTTTAGGGTTTTAAAACTTACAACTTTTGATGCCTTTTAATCTTGAATTTGGTGATGACTAGCAACTAAGATACCTCTATCCACCTTAGATCTTGATCACCAATGCCAAGGAAACAACCTTTTACGCCACTCCCTTTATCCTCACACACACACTTGCAAAGAAGGCTTAAAATAGAGATTGCTAGCTCTCTTTTAAGTATTGTGTAATGGCAATTGTTTGAAGCTACAAGACTTGATCTTGTTCTTCTTTAAGGTGCTATTAATGCCTAAGAACACAAGAAAGCAAGGAAGAATCCTTCTCCTTGTGTATTTCGGCCAAGAGAGAATTGTTTTGAGGGAGAGAATTAATTCACGCCAAAAGCAAGGTGGCTTAGCTTATTTTCACGCCAACTTCTTTATATATCCTAGGGTTTTATTTCTTTTAATGTGTATACTTATCCTTTGGCAAGTCTTAGATTTAATTTCAACTATCCTAAGATAATAAATTCAAACTCTATCACTTCCTAAAGATAAGTAATCTATTTTGAATTAAACTCCTTTGAATTTAAATTCAAAATTTGAAATAAAACATAAGTCATTTAATTAAATGAAAACACTTAATTTAAATAAATAGCATGTGCCGAAATTCCTTGATTTTCCTCTTGGAATTTCGGCCACTTCATTAAATAAATAAGTGATTTAATTTAATTTAAATTCCTTTAGGCTTTAATACTCAATTAACTTAATTAACACAAATTAAATGAAAATGCATATGGCATTTGGTGACCTAATGCAATTTTTGCATAGTTCCTTACCCTTAAATATCAGAATTAATATAAGGCATGGAACTAGTCATCCTTATATATATTAATTCCTTTCTTGATATTCCAGTGACACTGAAACTCTCAGATAAATAATGATTACTCATTATTTCATCTCGGTATGGCCATACACTTCTCAGTTCACTGATCAAGTGGCCGGTGATATTTTTTCTCTCTTATTGAGAGGGGTAATCCCTTCACTTCTCTCATGCTCTCTAACATGAATTAATGCATACCCAATCATACCCGTACTTGTCACTCTGTTACGAGCACGTTAGGTGTATGTCAAAGTACACAGTAATTCATAAAGAGTTTCATAGAGATTTCAGGTCTAAGAACTCCGATACAAAACTTACATATGAGAAACACTTATGACTTGTACCATGTAATGTTCTCATGAGCGGATCGTATCCAGATACCATGTTCTTTAACATGTATCTATGATCTCTGATTGACACTCTTGTCCTAATGATCCGTAAGACAGAACTCATAATATCAGAGAGAGCATACTAGTCTTAATTCATTGTTATTCCCATAACAATGACTGACTAGGGATATTTAGAATGAAGTCTCATTTGTTTCAAGGTCTTACAACCATGTGCCTCACACATGATAACTTAAATCGAAACGACATTCTTGGATAGTTTTATCAATTGATATGCACAGGAATACAAAAGATAAAACTAATGCCTCATTTTATTAATTTCAAGTGTTTCGTTACAATGCATTGGGGCTAGGGCTTACACTAACAGTATGTATATTGTATGTATGCATATACATACATACATACATACATACATATATATGTGTGTGTGTGCAAGTATATATATGAATGTAAGTATATTTATATTTATTTTATGATTTTTCACGTAGAAGTTTCAGAGTGTTGTAAAAGTATTTCTAAAACAATGCGGGTGACATGTAGCCTAAAGAGCACGTGGCCCAAATCATACCGGGTGACACATAACCTAAAGAGCATGTGACCTAAATCGGATTGGGTGACACGTAGCCAAAAGCACACGAGGCCTAAATTGATGGGGTGACACATAGCCTAAAGCGCACGTGGCCTATTGATTCCCATTTATCCACCTCAACGTAATTTTACTAGGAATTTATACTGTGATCAATTTGTATTATAATTAATCATAACTAATTAGGATCGCGATTGATCGACATTCTATATGGGTATTTGTATTGTGATTAACTGTGTGTTACATAATCTAAAATAATTTGACATAAGCAAAGATAGGTGAATTATGTATGTATATCCATGAGTGTCCAAGATGTGATATTCATGCCTAACTAGAAAGTACTTGTTTACGAGAGCAAAAGAGTCAATTTTTGAATATGACATTTAAGTTAGATTAAGCAAAGTGGTATGAATGATTAAGGACTTTATGAAACTAATATGATAAGCGATGAATGTGTTATTTATATTATTAAATAGCTTTTCATTCAATGTTAGGTAAATATAAATTGGAAATTAAAAATTTTTGTTGAATTGTATTTAAAGTACTATGTGAAATTTCAGAATTGAAGAACTACATGGTTCTAATTCCCTAAATGGGATACGTAGGAAGCTTGAGAATCATCTCAAGTCCGAACCAAATGGTATTAATATGACTATAAATTTTATATAAATACTTATGGATATTGGTAAAGTAAATTATGGTTATTTGAAAATTTATTTACGTAAATTATAAATGAGAATAGTAGTATATTAAATGTGTTTTAATTGAGTTGAAATTGAGCTATGGCATGTTGAAGGATGGGCTAGAAATTTTATGTTGGAGTTTGAAATGGAGGTGGATGGTAGGATAGACTATAATAGAAGTGTTTTGAGCATTATCTTTTTAGGGGATTTTAACATATTTTAGGGGAAATTCTATCAATTTTTTTTTTGTAAATTGAATAGTACTTTATCGAAATAATAAAGCCTTTAAATAGAATTTTGTTTTGATCCTCATTAAAGGAAGCTAAGTCTGTGTGTGATACCTAGTATCTAGGTCTTTTAATTGACCGAATATAGGGTGCTATAGGATTAGAATGAAAAATAACAAAAGTACATAGTTATGATCAATTGTATATAATGATGAAATTATGAGTAACTTAAGAATTTTGATGTAAATTAAATATATTTTATCATATTAGTGATTAAAGTGAATGTAGGGAAATGTATAACATGGATAAAGAAAATAAAATATGATGTATATGTGAAAGTACAATGAGGTTGGATGGTATGTATATGATGAATGGCATGATTTAGCTATATTTTTATTGCAATAAACATATATGTGAGGAATTCATGATTAATAAGCTTATACAAATGCTAGTGAAAGCATAAGGTGATTAAAATAATATGATAAGAATAAATAATGTTATAAAAGTGTAATGTGATATGAGATTGGATACTGCCCTTGGTGTTCAGTGGGTAATCCGGGACCCTAGGATATAGTATGGCTAGCAATAGGGATATATGTTCCGTGGGATACCATGAATTTATTGAGATTGTTACCATGAGATATGACTATGATATATATGAAAGTATAACTGACTTATTATATGAGTATACTAGAGAATCGGTATTGTACCCTAGTTGATCCCTCAAGCACATTGAGATTATACGGTACACTGGAAAATTCGGTATCGTACCCTATGTTGTACAGTCCTCCAAGCACATTGGCTTCATTGTAGTGCTCATCCCATTTATCTGTTTTGAGGATTTTCATTGGTGACAATTATGGAAAAAATTATAATTTTCCATGTAAAGTGGAACAAAAAAATAATTATGGCAGTACGTATATTAAAAATGTCAATAAGAATTTAATGAGATGAAAAATAAGATTAATAAGTCAAACAGGGATAAAATGGTAAGTATGTAAGAACATAAGGACCAGAAAAGTAAATTGCGTATAAAGAAAGTTTTGCATGAAATTAAAGGAGCATTAAAGTGAAAAATATGATTAATTGACTTAAAAAGGATAAAAAGGCGATTACGTGATAAAGCAGGGGCAAAACTGTAATTGTGCCACTAATATAGTGGTTAAAGAAATTAAATTGAGTAAATGGGTGAAAAGGGTAAAACCATATACAAATACAAGTTAAGGAACTAAACAGTAATTTGCACCCTTAGAAAATTTAGAGGGACAAAAATGTAATTTATGCACTTAAATTAAATTAAAAGTCAAAGGAGGTCAAATTAGTCAAAATTGAGATCAATTTGATAAAATTAAAATAAAAGTCAAATTCTAGGGACTGATATGAAAGTTTGCCAATTAAATAGAATTAAAGGTAGAAAGAAATCGATTTGGTCAAAATTGTAGTTAATTATCATAAAATAAAGCAAAAAGAAATTATATGGACCAAATTGAGCATTTCTATCAAAGTGTAGAAATAAGTGAGATTAACTAAAGAAAAATATGTATGAAGGAAATTAAATCAAAAGTACAAAATAAATAATGTTGAATGTGACGAATAAAAGTTTAGGGGCTTAATTATAATTTTTCATTCAAGTAGAAATTATGTAAGAATTTAGTAAGAAAAGATTGAATATGAAATTTAATACAGAAAAGGGGCCAGAAATTAAATAATAGTGATTTGGAATAAATTATAAGTTCAGGGGCCAAATAGTAAAATTGAGAAAATAAAATCGAAACGAGAAAATAAATTCATAATTTATTTTGTATAAAAGAATAATGGAAAGAACTTAATTGTAAAATAAAGTATAAAATATAATAAAAAAATTAAAGATAAATCGATTGATAGAAATTAAAATTAGAATTGGACCGAAAAGGGGCCGAAAAGAGGAAATTGAGTAAATTGAGTATAAATGAAATAAATTTGTAAGTTGATCAAAAACTAAGAAAATTAAGGATAGAATTGAAATTTGTTGAGAACCAGAAAGAAATAAAATTTTCATGAAAGAACTGTTAAAAAGTAAGAACTTGAATGGAAATAGTAAATATGAGAGAAAAGACGACAAAAGGATTAGTTAGACTAGAATCAAAAATAATTTAAAGATTATCTAAAATGTTAAAGGAAAATAAGGTAACGCAAGGAAAGAAAGAGTTATGAAAAATTTTAGAAATTTAAAAAATACTCAGGTAATGAACTATTAATTAAGAAAGAGATTCCATATAATTGTGGAAGTTAAATGTTATAATTAAAAATGTGCAACAAGATGAAATTATAAATTGGATTGGAGGAACGTCAATAAAACAATTATATTAATGACTAAATAAAAATTTGTAAGAAGTTAAGTAAAAGTATATTTGTATAAAGGGATTAAATGTGGAATCGTAATAGTACCAAAGATCAAGTAACATAAGAGAAAGGAAAAAGAAAACAAAACTTATGTGAGTATATAAGTAACATGGATTAAGTGGTAATACAAATAATATAACTATATAGATATGAGTCAAATAACGAAATCAATTTAACCAGAATATAAATAAAAATAAATAAATTTATTTAGATGAAATTTTGTGTAGTTATATCTACCACTAGGCAACAATGTTACTTAGCGTGCGGTTTATTGACTGCTCGCAGGAATAAAAAATTTGGGAACGTGAAGAAGGAAGACCGATAAGGCATGTACGTAAAGACTGTTGGAATCAAATAAATGGAGACGGTTCAATTTGTATGTAGTGTAGCACCCTTATCCTTTAACATATACATATCACTCAACTCTTCTCATATCACAAATTTTAACAGTGCAACTTAAACATAAACCAACTATACAGAGAACATATACTCAAACTTAATACCTAAGAGTGCTATACTATTAAAATTTTACAATAAACAATAAAGTCTTTTTAGAAAATACAACAACTGATTAACATCCTTACAATATACAAAGAACCCAAAAATAAAAGTCTATACTAGTCTCTCTCGTTGACTTGAGTTGGCCATCTAGCTGTAATATCAACCCAGGGAAAATCCTTACTTGCAACCTACATGGATGAAACACCCGTGCTAAGCTATAAAGCTTAGTGGGGAACAAAAACATGTGGACGACCCCTTTTAAAGGTCGTCAAGATGAAAACCCATATATACATATCTTAAAGCAAATAAACCAATCATTATAAACAATATTCACAATAATCTACCATAATTATATTCTCTTTTGCTATCATTATCTTTGCTTATCATTATTTTACTTTTATCATTATTCATTCATTACTTTGAATCTTATACATCAAGCTTACTTTATGGATTTTACATGTTACTCTTGACCGATTACTTTGAATTACTAGTTGTCAAACATTGATGACTATATTATTCATGTATTAATATCAATTGCCAAACATTTTAATAACTATACCATATTTCTATCATTTATTTACAAATCTTTATATATACTTCATCTGTACTTTATGAGTTCCAACATTTTGATTTTAGTGATCACTTTGATATATTTAACTATCTTAGAAACATGGTACTGTATTCAAATAAATTCTACTCCTTATACATATGTATAATATATTCCATGTAAAAGACGCATTCTCATTCGTTTGAATACTTACTATGTTCATTAAACTATTAAATCTTTACCTTGTATATTTTTCAACTTTTAAAGCATTTTGATATTACCACTGCTTCATCAGTAATCACACATAGCACACTTTATATATATACATTTATTTAACATGTAATCAATGGATTAGAAAATCTTGACAAATCTAACAACTTCACATAGTAAACAATAAAAGCTTTTGAAAAGCTTAACAGTTAACTTAGCATGCTTGTATTGTCTACTGACTGAGAATTCTTCATGCATTTAACTCATTTAAGCAATTTTGAACATTTCGAATCAACTATAAATAGCATACATATCATGTGTTACTTGGTAACCTCTATTTATTTAAACTTATGAAATAATACAAGCAAATCATGTCCGACATGTAATCAAGCAATATCCTTAAACTCTTATATGATGCTTGCTTTGTACTTTATGCTTTAATGTTTGTACTGTACTTATAGTTTAGCCAGCCTAAGTTTGAAAGGTGGATAATGGGATCGGTGGATACCTAAGGGTATCAAAATGGTGGATATCCGAGGATATCAAGACTATAAACCCAAATAGGGTCGATTGTATGGTGGACCGGTCAAATGGACCCAAACGGGGTCAACTAACAACCCAAATGGGGCTGTGCATGATCAAATAGAATCAACTGTACTTTAGACCTAAAAAGGTCAACGATGACAGCTGCAATATCCCTATAGGCGCCTATCTATCCACGAATGAACTCTAAGTGCAGGCCATACACTTATTTAATTCTCTTTTCATATATCATGCTTGCATTTAACTAATCATATTGCACATGGACACTAATAGGATAGCTATATTATTGCAATGGCGTAATTATATATGAAAATTCATATAATGCTACTTCACATACTTTAAAATCATGCTATCATCAAATATCACATAATGTACCATACCTGTTCAAGTGCTCATCATAAGCATGCTTTAACATATGAACTTTGGATTATAATACATCATATGTATATGATCATTTAACAAGATTTATAATCAATAGTATATGTATAAACACATGAATTCATATAGGCATGTAACAATACAAGTATGAACCATTGAGCATAAATAAGCTATACTCTTGATTAATTCAAATGCATGTAGTTCATTCACATGTATGTGATAATGATACTTATCATCATGCTATCTTAAATTCCAATATTCATTTATTACATACATACATACATACATACCAATATTTCCCATTACTTCAAGATATACAGTAAAGTTTAGAATCATATATTGAGTATGCATATCTTTTTACACATTTTTCTATCATACTCGTATATCACATTCATAGGAATCATAGTTATATGGAGATAATGTACACATGTATGTTATCATTGTATAATTGTGTATCTATACAATTCACTATGAAAACATGCTTTATATCATTACTCTTAAACATATTTCACATGACAAGCACAATCAATCAGCATAATTATTTCAAGTAAAATTTAATAATTAATATTTACATTTCGAGTATACATGCCCACATATCTATATTTCCATATTTCTGTTAAACATATTATATGTTTAAGAACACTTTTGTTTATGATTAAAAATTCATACTTGTATAAGCTTTGAATTATCATACTTATATTATATATTTATAGGAACAATAATTATATGTAAATGCATATGTATGTCTATGTCATAATTAAGTAAAAGAATATTTCAAGATTTAAACCCGAACATGTATAATCATGCCATGTTTATGTTATAAACACATATAGACTCTATTAATAGCATTACTTCTTTATATAAGTAAAGTTGACATTTTAACTATACACAACATCAACCTCAATAGATTAATAACAAATATTCATATTCTTTAGTATAATGTCATTTAGACATTCAGGTATATATATATATATATATATATATATATATATATAATGATGTGATACAATACATAAACTCTTAGGTTTAGGTTATCACCTTACATCTTATTAGATGATCACTCGTGTAAGTTTCAATAATTATTCATGATGATGTAAATTAACTATTAATGCACAATTTCAATGATGCATAGGTATACATTCATAGACAATTTTCAATGTAAATGATACAAATCATGCAAACCGATAAATATACTTTAATACAAATTTATATACACACGAGCCTATAGCCGTCATATACTTACATTCAAGGCCTATTTTGTTCAGTTATATGTGCAACATATAGGGGTAGCATAATATAATGATAAAGGGGAATAAAAATCAAAGTTATGGGCAAAATCATGGTGTCGCACTTGCGACAACCTTTATGGCCATACGAATTTTCCCTCTGTTCCCAAAATCCTGCAAACTGCTTAACAAACTCATTTTGTACTTCATTTTTGACAAACTAAACGACATTTTTAGAAAAAAGTTTTCTCTACAAAGTTGTAGATATACATTTCTATTTTCTATAACATCAAAAATTATCTCAATATCAGTTCTAAAATGAAAGATATCATCCAAATACTAAAGATTGTTCATGAGCACGAGACTGCACACTTATCCGATTTTCAAGCTAGGTTATGATCCCTTTAGAAGCAGAATTAGAATGTGATTTCTTCTTATGAAATATTTTTATGGAAGTCTATTTTAAAATACAATTGGAATAATCTAATTATCTATTCTCAAATGCAAGATATTACCAAAAGAATAGAACCAGGTCCAGTGAACCCAAACCCAGAATTTTAAAACTTACATGCATGTAGTTTTAAACATCAAAGATTGATGTTTTATTTCCAGTTACTCATCAAATATAATTTCTCACATTGTATTATAACCTTTCTATAATAACATCACTTTAAAATAGTCTCAAATCAAGTTTTTAACAATTTATTTATCCCAACTATATCAAATAATACATGCAAGAAGTAAATCTCTACATCTCCTCTTTTATAGCTATAACACTATATCAAAATGCATCCATCTCATATTGTAATCACATATTTCACTCAAGGAAAATACATGCATGAAAAGTAAGTTCCCAAACCTGGACATGCAACTCAAATCTTCTTTAAATTCTCCTTTTACTCTTAATCCTTTGCAAGCCCTTTTTCCTTGTTTCTTCTACCTTCTTTTTCTCCTTTATATCAATTCATTCATTCAAAATCAATCTTCCAACATTTATTTTAATCCATCATCAACCAAAATAAGAAGAAGATGATAAAAAAGAGGTGAACTATCAAGTTAAGATATTTACCTTATAGTTTTACACTAATGATCTTGATTAAACAACATGCAAGTATTTCCTCTTCAAGAATACCTTGAGAAATCAACTATTGCTTTAAGAAATAAGAAGAAGAAAGAAAATTTCTGTAACTCTCTCTATAAATTCGGTCCCTCACTATCTCTTCTTACATTTCTCTTTCATTCCACTAGTAAATGGCTATTTATAATGGCTAAGGAAAATTTCCTTTTTGGTCCTTTATAAAGTTGCATGTTCCACTAACTTCTTTCTATCTTTTGCATGTTTTACATTGACCCCTCCACTTCTTGCATGTTATACATTAACCTATTCATTTATTCCTTCTCTTGATTCAACCTCTCAAATCCTTCTTTTATTCACATTTGACCCTTAAGATGCCGTATTTATAAATTGACCCCTAAACTAGTACTTCATACTTCAATTACATCCTTGAATATTATTATACCAACATAATAATTTAATTATGCCATTATAAAATTCATATCATATAATTCACACATTATCACATAATTAATGATAACTTAATAACATTTTTGCCCCAATCAATATCTTAACTCTTAAATAATTTATCTAATAATACTCAATTATGCTTTAATAACATGTAATTGCTCTTGAATTCTACTAGGGCCTATTTTGGATCCTTACATGTACTGTATGTCATGTAAAAATTATGGTTATTATTGTATAAGTAAATAATATTATGTGGCTGACCGTATATTGATTCTGTATAGTATATGGAAATTAAGAATGAATTTATGATGTTACAGTCATGTTATCAAAATTATAAATGGCATGATTTTTGGAACTAGATACTAACAAATACAAATAGCCCAAACAAGAGCAACCACAGTACATCAAGTGATAAATCGTAGTTACTTCCATCCAAATTAAGTGAAAAAATCAAAATTTGATATCAAAAAACAAAAGTGAAAATAGCTATTGAAAATAAAAAAATTCAAGAAACAACAAATAGAACAACAAAAAATTATCATAATTGTTTAAAATTGATCACATTTTGCAACATATTTCTCACATTTGGATACAAAAAACAAGATAAATAAATAATAGATAAGCAAAAAAAAATTAACCAGAATGGGTAGGCGCCAGCAAGAAAAGCATTGGTGGTGCGGATAAAGCCAAGGGTTTGGAGCAAATGGTGACGTTGGGACTTGGAAGTTGCAGTCGGTGACCACTGAAGAAAAATGAAGAGAGGAAGTGAAGTGAAAAATGAAAATGGCAGACCAAAAACAACCCTAATTTAATTCCTCTTTTTTTTTTAACTAAACGGTGACATTTTGACAAATTAGGAAAAAACCCGATTCGACTATTTTCCAATTTTTTTGGCCTAATTTGGTTTTTTGCCAGTCCAATTTTTACTAACTAAACCAATTGGACAGGCTGTCGATTCGCGGTTAAATCAATTCAATCAACTGATCCGATATGGTTTTAATAACATTGCTAAATACATTTGGAATAGCTGTTAAGTAGGAAACATTTATCAATTAGTTGAACTAAACCACTCTATTAATCTAACTTGTTCACTATAGGTAGGCACTGCTTGAAAAATGATGTTAGTCTTTTTAAAATTTCTTAGTTATGCCATTGGACTATATATTTTTATCCTTAAAAAGAAAAAAAAGTCATTTGCTGATATGAATATTACCAATCACCTAATATGCTGAGTAGGTTTCAGTTTTTGATGCTTATTAGGATAACTTTCTTCCATCCTAATTCCACTACACCAAAAAATAATGTTTAGCAAACAAATGTTCAGTTGCTAAAAATCAAATTCTAGTCCTTAAAAAAGACAAATGACAAGCTTTAGTGACCAAATGAACTAGTCATTGAGACTCCTCTTAGTGTCTGGCTTTTTCACTATCGATAAACATTAACAAACAAAAATCTAGTGATACACAATGCCAATCCAACTATAATAGATATATACGCATTAAAAGAATCTCTTACTTTTTTAAATAAAAAAATATACAATCTATAAATGATAATACTCACTATATAAAGGTCAATGAGCATGGCTCAGTTTAAGATATAAGCTCACAAGATATAATTGCAAGTCAACAGACGAAACTTATTAATCAAAGAACCCACTCCAAGGTATGGCATTGCTAGAATTGCACCATTCTTCCAATCCTACCAGGCTAACCAACTCAAAGGAGCCATGCCTCCTATCTCAAGTCATGTCAACTAATTATGACATTTCCTTAGAATAAGTGCACAACAATGGACACTAAAAGTAGTCTAATACACTTAATGGTAAACACTTTTGACATATTTTAAAGAGCTTATATCTCTAGAACTAACATGAGTTCAGAGTGTTTATCCATCACATAACTAGGGGGAACTCATTCTTTTTTTGTTTACAGATAGAACCTGCCAAGCATATGATTGAACATCTCTTTACTAAGCCAATTACTCTTTGATATTTATAGAGTTATTATTTGGTACTTTTATTGAGAGGTTATAATCGGAGATTCCTTAAAACGATCATGATTGGTGTCCAGCAACTATATTAGATTGGCTAGTAATATAAGAAAATATAATTAAAATCCTAAATATCAAACCTAAGGGAATTGTGTAAAAGTTGCATATTTCAAACTTTAAAATGAGTGGTGTGTGCAAAAATTTCCCAAATTTTAAAATGATGAAGAATTAAATAAACCAAAAATAGATACTTAAATAACAAGAGTAAAGAACTAAACAATTAATTATAGACTTAAGCAATTAAACATAAACTTAAATAAAGTAAGATATAAATGATTGTAAAATTCAATAATAAAAGGCACTTCTGCCAAAGGACTATCCATCTCAACTTATATTGCAATAACTCAATTAAAGATAACATAAGTGATTATGGAAAACTAGTATAAATTCAGATATCTTATTCAAAATATCATTCTAAGTATTAAATCTTGTTATTAGGAACAATCCAATACTTAGAATAATAATCTAGCTTACAAACTCCTAAACATCCATTAGACCCTTTCTCAAGAGATCTAACTTCATTCAACTTTTTTAGTTTTTATTTCATGCTTTACCAACACAGAATTATCTTAGTTTTCAGAACACAATCATGCATCAATACAAATGAATTATACTAAAAATATGCATATCATAAGTAATACTTGAAACATATCATTAATCATTTATTTAATACATTAACAATCAACTCAATCATAACTCAAGATAAGAATTTGCTCATGAATTAAGAAATAACACACTTGCATTAAATTAAAGCTCAAATTAAAGTAATTACAAATAGAAGTATGAGGGTTCAAGTTCCTTCAGTAAAAATAAAGAAAATTACTTACCCATTGTCTTAAAACTAAAGAAAAACTAAAATAAAGATACAAGCATATAAAGATAAGAAGCTTCTCTTGATCTTTTCTCAAAACACCAAGTTCTAGTGTCCAAACCCTTTGTTCTTATGTCTTGAAAACTAAGTTAAAAACTTGAGTAAAAATTCATAATTCTAATAGCCCTCCCTAATTCTGGTGTTTTAGTTTGCTTAAATACTCTCAAAATAAGAAGTTTGATTCCTTGTAACTTTCTAAACTAGATGATAGAAGAATTTTTTTGACATAGGAAGTCTTCACCTCAGGTGATGGCCTTTCTCCCTCAAATAAGGGTTTATTCTCCTCGGGTAAGGGCTCATTCCCCTCGGGTGGAGGCTTTGTCTCTATACTCTACGTGAATCTTCGCTTCAAAATTACATAATTGCTCTAATTTTCTTCCTTTGTTCAAATAACTTCCTCTTTTCTTCAATTTAACCCTTAAAAATATCAAATTACAACTAAATCCATATAAATTACAACCAATCAAATTAAACACCAAATTTAACCAAATTAACTTTATATTAACAATTGAATCACCTAAAAACACACTAATAATATAATTATAATTCATACCCCACAATTAGTTTTTGCTCGCCTCCGAGCAAATTTGAACAAACTAACTTCTCAAAATAATCAAACTTTAACCAAGAATCATGCATTTTAAAACCATACTTAGCAATTAAAAAGAACACTTATTAAAATTATAACTAGATTAAGTTCAATAAGGATAATATGAGCTAGTTTTCATGTGTGTATATGCATGATCAAAATATTTTAAGCTCTTTTTAAAATCAAAACACTACTGCAAATTCACAGTCAAACTTAGAATTAATGTACATCTAAGTGTATAAGTGGTTTCACACTTGAAATTCCAGAAACTACCATAAACCTCTCCTTTAGTACCAGAATTCGAATGTCATCTCTGCTAAACAACTCAAAAACAAACATAAAATCATTAGCTATTTATTAGGTTGTAATGTGGTTAAGGTATTGGTTATCAAAGAACAGATAAAAGATAACAAAATAGCCACTTTACACTTAAATAGACCAAGTTTCCAAAATTTCAAACTACTAAGTACATACCCCTTTACCATACTTGCTTACTCAATCCCATATATATTAAAAACTTTTAAGAGAGAACATCAATGAAATTCCTCTTAAACTTCTCAATTTAACCATTTTAAAGAAGCCAAAATTCCCTTTCCCTTGTAAATACCCCACATTTAAAATTTTACCATCCAATGAAAGCTTTATTTCAAAATTTTCTTTTCCTTTTTTTTCATACTAGCTTCATTGGTAACAATACAATATTACATGGGTGGTTACAAGGTAAATCTTAACTATCCACTTGACTTCATTCATAGCCCTTGAGATTAGTAGCAAATCATATATTCTAATTACACTATTTTAAATACCCAACTCATGTTAATCCATGCAATCTTAAAGTGGCTACTCATAGAAGGGAAGATCAAGACTATTTAGGCTATATGGTCAAAATGATTGTAAAAAAGAAAATAAACATGGCACTTATTAGGCATGCCTCATTAGGCCCAAAATGGCTAACGAGGGACAAATGCACTAATAGGGTAGGTAAATAGTCTTAATATGGCTCAATAAGAAAAAGTTGCCTAGATCACTTTTTAAGTTATTTGAGTTATTTTTATGCTTCGAATGATGATGAGAAAGGTTCTAGTGTCCTAAAATTCCTTATTGAGCTACTATAATGCATTGGTTTTTCTTCTATTTTAAAATTGATCTTCAATGCTTAAAAAGTGGAAACTAACAAATATAAGTCAAGTTGAATGCTAAACTAGCTAAAATTCCATTAAATAAGATGCTTGTCTTAATGCTAGACAAATAAATTGAACATTGCACATTCTAAGTTAAAGTTCAACTTGTTTAATTTTGATAAAAACTGGGGCAAATTAGGCTTAGTGCAAACTAAATGATAATTTAAAGTAACTAAATTACTAACATAGCTAAAAATAAAGAACATACTAAACTACCAAAAGGACTAACAAAATAAAAACACTACCATTACTTTAAAAAAAATACAATGTTACTAAAATTAAAATTACACTAAAAGGTACTAAACTAATTAAAAGGCAAAAGATAACTAAATGAACAAAAATAAAAATATAACACACAAAATAAACATAAAAGCCTTCATGAATTAAAAAGGGGAGGTTGAAATTCTACTTCCTGAATTTAAATAAAATTGAACTTAGATAAGCTTTACCCGGCTTCCCCCCCTAAAAAAAACTTGTTACCCTCAGCAATGCGGAGCTCAAGTCATCGTGGTGATGGAGGTGGCAGTGGTGGGAACCATTCCCAAAAGCTACTGGTGAATTGCTCGAAGTGTGTGGTAAAATGCTCCAAGCTCTTTTGTAAGTTGTCAATTTGCCTAACTTGAATATCTAATCTACCATTGACTTGGTTCATAAAAGCAATCATCTGAGGGGAAGAGGCTTTTTCAACTGGTGGTGCCTCTTGGTACCCAGCCTCTACCTCATTTAATCTATTTATTGTTTGTCATGTTCCACACCAGTCAAGTGCAAGTATTTGGCCCTATCTATCCAGTAATGATGTGGTTTGTTCCATATTACCTTCATGCATTTCAACATTGCATAATCAATGTATTAGGTATCGCTAGTAAAATGATCCCCTTTATCTAGGTGTTTCACTACCTTTACCATGATAATTGCAATCCATCCAATAAAGAAAAACCTTGATAGCATAAGGCTTCTTTTGTAAATCCTTTATCTTTCTCCATAGATGGACTTCACCATTAATTTGTATCCCTTCAATCATACACAACAATAGCATTGACTCACTCATGTTGACTACACTCGGGTCACCAAGATAGTTGTAGATTGTGATTGATAGGAATCGGTGTAAAACTCACAATGCATGATCTCTCAAAGAGTAAGCCTTAGTTCAGCTCATATTCCATGGTACTAGGTTGATGGGATCTCTAATTACTACCCAATTATCACTTGGGGTTGCATTAGGTAATTCAATAATCCCATCCAATGGAAAGTCCAAATGCTTTATAAATTTAAGGAAATCCATTGTGTATGTTTTCCTTCCAAGCTTAAAGCTCACAATGCCAATATCCTTCTCATCCTTAAAGTAGCAATGAAATGAAGTGAGGAAGTCTCTTGCAAAGAAGGGGTAAACTTTTAGCTTCGTCTCAATAAAATCCTCCCAACCTATGTTTTTGATTAATGGCAAGATCACATTCCACAAATTTCCATCCGCTATATCCAGGAAGAAATCATTCAAGTAGGCTAGCTTAACATATTTTACAGTCCTAAAGTATTTATACAATGGAACATTCTCCTTATCCATATATGGTGGAATGTGTAATCCTGAAGAGCTTAAGGCACCACTATATCTTGCTATATTAAGTGCCACTACACAAGGCAAAATAACACAAATAAGGGACTAATATTGAAAGCTCAACACTTCATTCCAAGAGAAACAAGTCACATGCAACATCATGGTTACTCAAGTCAAAGCACAATATCACTTGATCACAAAGTAGAATTGAAGGTTGGAAAGAAAACAATGATATATGAGTGTGATTAAACATGGATTAGACTAAGAATATTTAAGCCAAGGATGTGAACTTAGTCACTTAGGCATTTTATCAAACACCTTGTATGTACAAATGAGCTAAGCTAAAGTGAAAAAAATCTCAACCTAAAATCAAGCCAACCAATGAAATTAAGCATTAATTGCAACCAATAAGCAAGCTATATGTGAAAAAAGTGCAAATTGAAATAAGGGTTTAGCTCAAATTTAAGCTTTAATCAAACCTAGATTTAATAACAAAAAACCTAATTTCAATTTAAAACAAGTAAGCTATTGTACAAAGTTAAGAATTAAACTAAATCAAATGCACTTACTTGTTTAATTTTAGATGAGAGATGAAGAAAGATCAAAGCTTTACTCTATGGTCTCGGGTAAGGGAGATAAACTTTAGGTGAGGGAGTTAGGTTTTAGGTGAGGGGCTTATAAGAAGTGGGGGGCCTTAAGAGGGGAAAATCGAGAAAAGGAAGCAAAACCCCTCAGGAAAAGGCTTGGCCCTCTCAAGCAAGGTAAAGGGATCGGGAAAAAAAAGGGCCAAAAAGACTTTGGGTGAGGCAGGATCCACTCGGGGTGAGGTGATGTAGTTGGACTAAAAAAACTAAAAAGCCTTCGAAAGAGGGGAAATACCCTCGGGAGAGGGGATCCTGTTGGGGTGCCAAAGCCAAAATCACTCAAACTCAAATTTTCAAGCATTTTAAGCATAATACCTATAATTCAACTAAATTCTTATGTGATTTACCTCATTCCCTCTCACAATTACCTTTTAAATTTCCCATCAAGCTACACATAAAACTCTCAAATAATTAAACACTGAATCACCCTAATTAGTCTCCTCTTTGAATAATCAACCTCTTCCTAGTCAAGACCATACATGCACTTAATTACAGTTAAATTTCAATTCCAATCCATTTCAAACTTAAAAAATGAATAACTCTCCCTTTAATTCATGAATCAACAAACCAATAAAACTAAAACAACCACACTCTTCAATAATGAAGAGAACTTAAGGAAAAATGCAACAATTCAAATCAAACTAAATAAAAACACAACAAATCTAAGTAAAGGAAAGAGTTTAGTTCTGAATTTAACAAGTCTTCAAATAGAATTTTAGAGCTACCTTACTTGTCATGTAAAATCAAGGTTGCCTCAGCAACCTCTTGATGAACAATAAAATAAGATTTTAACTTGTGGCCATTAACTTTATATTCACGAATATCCTTCAGATTCTTAATGGGGATCACTCTGAATTCATTGCTTGAAACCACTTGATACGGTCCAAGCCATCCAAACTTGAGCTTCCCTGAAAACAACTGTAAATGGTTGTTATAAAGAAAAACCAACATAGCAGGAGTGAATTCCTTGGGATTTAGCTTTATGTCATGCCAATGCTTCAAACCTATCAAAAGAGAAGAAATAATTACCAATTTTTCATTTTTCTCCAAAAATACATATTTTAAATGTAAAGAAATGATTTTAAATTCAGAAGTATTTTCTTCTTTAGGAGGGGACAATTCTTCCTTTATTTCTTCCTTACCGTGCTCCTTATCTAACTTGTTTATCAGCTCTTTCTCTCTCTCTCTTGTACTTGCTCCCTACTTTTTAGGTGTATTAGACAACCTTGAAGCTTATCTTTCAACATAATTTCTTCTTGCTTCTCATCTACACACTGTTCAACACCATCAATGAAATAAACAAACTCTTTAAATTCATAAAAAAGGGTGTTTCATCATCTTATCGACATTAAATACCATTTCTTTCTCATTGAAACTTAAAGTCACCGTTTGTCCATAAACATCAATCAAAGCTTTAGCCATGTTCAAGAATGGCCTTCCTACTATCAATGTGACCTTCATATCTTCTTCCATATCCATCACCATAAAGTTTACTGAAAATATGAAATTTTCAAATTTCACCAATGAATCCTCAATTATGCCCTTGGAGCTCTTCATAGACCTATTTACCAATTCTATTGTCATCCGAGTTTTCTTGATGTCATCTAAATTCAATTTCCTACAAATAAAATAAGGCATCAAATTTATACTAGCATCTAAATCGCATAATGTATGTCCAACAAAATTCCTTTCTAATTCGTATGGCAAGGCAAAGCTACCTGGACCTCTAATTTTTAGGAATTTTATTCATTAATATAGCACTACAATTTTCGGATAATTGTACTATTCCTACTCCTTGTAGCTTTTTTTTGTTAGAATATAGCTCTTTTATAAATTTAGCATACTTAGGTATGTATAATAAAACTTCAGCAAATGGTAAATTTACATGTAACTTTTTAAACATATCAAAAAATCTAGCTAATTATTCATTATATTTTTCCTTTCTAGCTAAAGATGGATAAGGCAACTTAAAATCATCAACAATAGGAATAACTTTCTCCCTACCTTTACCTTTTTTAACAATAGTAGGCACTTTAATACTCACATTAGGCTCAAAAATACTTACCTCCGTTGTTGGTTCCACCAATTTTGAAGAATTCTTACCATTGTCGATCTCTTTTACCTTTTTTCCACTTCTTAAGGTAAATGCTTTCGCTTCCTCTTTTGGGTTTTGGTCCACATTAGATGGAAATATGCCATGAGTCCTACTGGAGAGAGAATTGGCAAGTTGCCCCACTTAAGTCTCTAAATTTCTAATGAAGTCATTTTGATATCTCATACTAACATCCTGAGATTTCAATCAAGCATCTTGACTAGTTATAAATGTGAATTGAGTAGTAATAAAGCTAGCAAATATCTCTTCTAAGTTAGGTTTCCTATCTTGTAGGGGGTTGTGATTTTGGTTGGAATCCTGGTGGTTGATAAGGTGGAGCTTAGTATGTAGATGGGTAGTGTTGATGGTTGTCGGTATGGGGAGCTACATTTTTACTAAAGGGGCCCTACGTTGAGGGTTAGATGTTGATGTATGGTTTCCTTCCATCTACGAGAAGTTAGGGTAATTTCTCCACCTAGGGTTATAAGTGTTGCTATAAAGGTTCACTGCATTAACATCCTCCACTACTACACCTATACCTTCTCCAATCTTAGTTTGAGGTGTTCCTTATGTTTCCTCAACAAAAGTAAAGAAAACTACTCACTTATCGTCTTAAAAACTAAAAAAAATTTAAATAAAGATACAAACACATAGAGCTAAGAAGCTACTCTTGATCTCTTTTCAAAACACTAAGTTCTAGCCTCCAAACCCTTTGTTCTTGTGTATTGAAAACTAAGTTAAAAACTTGAGTAAAAATTCATAATTATAACAATCCTCCCTAATTATAGTATTTTAGTTTGCTTAAATACTCTCAAAAGAAGAAGTTTGATTCCTTGTAACTTCCTAAACCAGATGACAGAAAAATTTTATCGACATAGGAAGTCTTCCCCTTAGGTGAGGGCCTTTCTCCTTTGGGTAAGGGCTTGTTCTTCTTAAGTGAGAGCTCATTCCTCTCGGGTGAGGGCTATTTCCATTTGGGTGAGGGCTTTGTCTATTACTCTGCGTGAATCGTGGCTTTAAAATTACATAATTGCTTCAATTTTCTTCATTTCTTCAAATAATTTCCTTTTTTCTTCAATTGAGCCCCTTAAAATATCAAATTACATTTAAATCTGCATAAAATACAACTAATAAAATTAAACACCAAATTTAACCAAATGAACACTAAATTAACAATTAAATAACCTTAAAACATGCTAATAACTAATTATAATTCATAATTATCTAGAGGTAGCATAAGATTCCAATTTGCCATCAATAAATAAAAATGGTTGAAAATGTCATTCTCGTCTTTAATGATGAAGACATTTTTTATTTCGTCGATCAACCAGATGATAATTTGCTTATATCGCATATATTTGGTACAAATGATACCGATTGAAGTAAATACACTAGGGATTAGATGGTTTGTTCTTGTTTTTGGCATTTGATAGATTCTCAGTCATTGGAGCTTAAATGGTGAAACCTAAGGATATGAAATTAAATTGTAGAACTTGGAGTATTTTAGAGCTTCAAAAACATATTTGACTTGGATTATGGGCATAACAATGGGTATAAGAGACGTCTGTTCCAGAATTGTAAAGTTACGTTGAAATGAGAATTAAATTGGTATTTTTTTGGAATTAGTTGATTGCAACTTTTATTATGTTTGGTACGATTAGGAAGTAAAATTAATTTTTGATTGTACTTTCTTTTATTAATTAGCTTCCTAGTTGTATTAGGATATCAATTTTAGTAGGAAGTAAACTTCCCTTTTTATAGGAGGATTGGGGATAAGGAACAAACTTTATTTTGTAATTCTATTGTCTCTATCTCAATTTTTGTTTCCTCTACTATTGCATTTTGATCATAAGCAAGTGTAGATAAATTATTTGTTCCATTTAAAGGATATTTCATATTTTAATTTAGGGTTAATTATAAATTAGGATCCAAACTATATGGTATTTTTCAATGTCAAAACTAATGTTTGAAACCTTGCAATATCAATCCTCAACTTTTTGTCGCTATTCTGTCACTATTCTATCACTATTCCATCACTATTCTGATGGAATTTTTCAATTGAAAGGGGAGTCAAAGTTAGGGAATAACATTGTAAGGTTTAAAATGTTAGTTCTGATATTGAAAAATACCCTATAATCTGAGCTTTAATTTACAATTAACCCTTTAATTTATTATACATGAGATCTAATTGATTTAGTTGATTTCTTGCTATTTTCAATATTTATTTTGATTATGAATTTCTGGTTTATTACAATTCCATGATTTATTCAGGAGGCACCATTGTTTAAATTGAGAATTATAACAACTAATTCTTCTTGTTAAATCTGTAATTGTTTGGTAAGACTTATATAAGTGGTAAATTGAGGTAATTAGATACTTAACAAATGTTTAATCCATCTCAAGAATCAATATAATTCAATTTAAATAAAGTAAAAAGTATTGCTTTATTAATTGGAATTGGGTCTTTCACGTTCATCATGCAGATATGAATAAAAATAAGGGTGTGTTTTTCAAAAACATTTCTCTATAAATACCTATTAATTTGATTTCAAAAGGGATCCAATTTTGGACAATTTATGGGATATCTTCTCTCTCCAAATAGTCTCAAAAATCCAGAAAAATCATAAAAATACTATTTTGATCTTTGAATCCTCTACAACTTTCAGTTCTTGAGTTCTCCATTGATCTTTGAAGACAAAACTTTGAAAGTGTGTGGTAAAGGAAACTCTCTCTCTCTAAATTCTCAAAGGGATTCATTCACTAGTTGAATGTAGTGGGTTATCCATTAATCTCTTATTTTATTTATGTCTTTAATTTTTTAATGCTTTTTGACGCCTTCATTACTTTAATATATGCTTAGATCTGGATTGTGAAACCCATTTGAAATGGGTATTGATGCATCTTTGCTAGATTTAAATTTAGGTTGTTTGGATGTTTTTTAATGCCTTGTTTTTATAAAAAAATGCTTTGATTTCCAATAAAGTTGGTAAAATCTTCTATACAACCCTAAAAAATTGATTTTAATGGAATTTATTTTATTTTATTGGTTTTTTGAGAAAACTTATGAGTTATTGTTCATTAATGGAATAGCAGACCATACAGCCAACATCATCCTCGGGATTAGTGAAAAAAAGAATGCAATTATAGATTCCACGGGCTTGGAAACATTCAACATGCCTATGTTTATTTGTGGATCCAGGCAAGGTGTCATGCCATTTAGATCGGTGTGTTTGTTCCTTTCACACTTATGTAAATTCATGTAAACATTGGATTTTAAGGTGGATTTTGTTAGAATTACCTAATAAGAAAGTCTTTTCTTTTACAAAGGTAAGGAAATGAGGGGTTTAAGGTCTTTTTATGTTTTCTCAAATTTAAAAAATTAATTTTTGGCTTTCGGGCCCTATAAATCGCTTGGTAGTGGTGAAAGACTTAATTTTAGGGACTAAAGTCAAGTCACACCCGTGATCGAGTCACGCTCGTGACCTGACTCATACTGTGATCGAGCCATGCTTGTCACCTAACTCATACCTCACTTGTTATGACTTAAACTCACACCTATTAGCTATAATCCCAATCACACCTATGACTCACATCATAGTGTGGGGTTTTGCATATAAACTGGTCCAGAAGCAGAAGGAAAAGTGCTGGGAAATTTTTAGTTTTAAAGTTCTACTATTAGTTTTTACACTTCTTTTTCTTCATTAATTTCATTCTTTTAAGCTTTTGTTTTTCAAGTTTTCCCTTTTAAATCTTTCATAAGAAGAGATCCAGGAACCTTAAGGTTCCATTTTTGATTTGAGAAACACATTAAAGGTAATATTATAATTTTTTTTCTCTTAACTCAATTTTTAGCGATTTGAGTTTATACATTCAATCTTGAATGTTGTAAACTCAATTTTTAGTGTCTTTTATATTATTTTTCATTATTTTGAGTAGATTAAGGGTATTTGCTAAGTGCTAGAGATATAATAGATTTTTTGGTGTTAAAAAATTCATTTTTACTCATTAGTTTTGATTTATTTTCTTTATGAATCTTGTTCAAAGTTGTTTTTTAAAGGTTTTGAAGTCTTTTACCATTCCATTTTTCCTATTTTTGTTGGGTTTTTAAATCTATTTCGGGCAAGGGATGATATAAGAAAAGAAGAAGAAAATCAACATTTTGAAGTGATTTATGGCCATGACTCACTAAGTCACGACCTAACTCGGGTTTCTTTCTCCTTGAGCAAGTGAATCCACTCATTTGTACTTGTGACTAGTATGAATCGAGTCAGTGAGACATGGGTCAAAATTCATATTTTCAAAACTTTTCTTTTATATTTTTTTGTATATTTTATCCTTGCTTTATTTTATATTATGTACTCTATTTTATTTATTTCATAATAACTTGTGTTTATGTGTTTTGCCCAACAAACATAGTAGGGCAAGTTATATCTCAATGTACTTAGTTATTATTTTTATGTATAGTTGTAATAGGAAGTGTTTGTTGACTGCTTAAAAGGAAAATGTCTTGCAAAAATATTTATATTAAATAACTGAATTTTTATTAATAAAACAAGACCAATATCCAATTTTATGCCTTAAAAATCACATGTAAATAATAAATTTTTGATAATGCAAAAAATTTTGTATATAATTGGGACATTGAATTTCCTAATAAATTGGGGCCAGTCGTCCTTACTTTTAAATTAAAAATTTACAATAAATGCCTCTTCATAGAAATGCACGCAATGACCAATATCCAAAAAGGGATTATAATGAACTACTTGGTTTATGGATGTTTATTTAATTTCTAATGTATAATTTTTATGCCATTATTTTACAGCTTTCAAATTTTATTGAATCCGCCTTTATTTTTCTTACCATGATTATATGTGTAAGAAGATGGATAAAAATATTAATTTAAAAATCCTAATTATGCTGGATTAACCAAAGGCTTTTGTATTTTCCTTCCTTTTTTATGTTTTTATCTGAATTAAATATTAATTTTTTTGGCTTTTTAGTGAGACTTTTACTACTTTACCTTTTCAAAATTAAAATTAATTGTGTTCTACATATGTCTATGATGTTGTGGTAAAATTTTAGTTTTTCCTTCTAAATTTTTTTCTTTTCCAAAAAAATAAAATAAAAAACCATTGAACAATAGCCTATTGATATATATATATATATATATATATATATATATATATATATATATATATATATATATATATATATATATATATATATATATATATATATATATATATATAAACTTTGAAAATATTCAATTAGTGATTAATTCTTTCCCGTTACAAAAAAAATTAATGAACTAATTGTTAGGGTAGTTAAGTTTTTTTTTTTTTGGCTTTTATGACCGCTAGGATATTGACCCTCTTTTATTTGGGTTAGGAAATTCTGATATTTTTGTAATAGACTAAGGTCACGTTTGGTTTACTGTATTGTATTAGCATGTATAGTATTAACATGTATAGTATTAGCTTGTATAGTATTAGCCTGTACAATATTAATCTGTATTATATTATACAATGTTTGGTACAAAATTATATTATTTCGTACTATTATATATTGTATTTGGTGCATAATATCGTAATATATTATTTAAAAAAAAATTAAAAATAGATACAATTAAATTAATTTTATTGTAACTAATTTAGATAAAAAAATTATAATTATAAAATATAAATTTTAATACATCAATTTTTTATTAAAAAATAAAAAAATAATGAGAAATGACTATATGTTATTAAAAAATCGGCATTTCTAAAATTAAAATTAGATAAAAAAAATAAAAACAATCTAAACGACTAATTTGATGAAATATTTGAGCAAAAAATGAAAGAATTTATCAATTATAATATAATTTTTATACAATAGCTATTAGCTTATACATTCAATATTATAAGTTTGAAAATTTGGTTATAATGTGATAATGGTAGTGGCGGCAGTGTAGCGGTTGCTGTAGCGATGGTGATGATAGTGACGGTTGTGCCGACGATTGAGTGATGGTGGTAGCGGCAACGATGTGGTGGTGGCGGTTGTGATGATGGTGTGGTGGCGGTGGAGGAGGTAGTGTGGGGGTGCGGTGGCAGCGGCGACGGTGGTGGTGGTGGTGGCAACGTTTACAGTGTGGTGGTGTAACCAGCAATGGTGGTATTAGAGGCAAGGGTGTGGTGGTAGTGGTGGAGTTGGAGGGATGTGGTGGTGGTAGCGAGAGTGTGGTGGTGGTGGTAGGGGTGGCGGTAGTGTGGTGGCAGGGAGCGGTGGTGGTTGCGATGGTAATGGTGGTGGTGGCAACAAAGGTGGTAGCAATGGTGATGGCTGTAGTGGTGGTGGTGTCGACAACGGCGTGGCGATGGTGTCAGGCTATATGGTGGTAGGGGTGGTGATGTTAGCAGTGATGGTTGTGTTATTGACTGCGACGGCGATGATGATGATGGTGGTATTGGCAGTAGCATGGCAATGGTGGTGGCGACGATGGTGATGGCGGTCATTGTGGTGGTATCGATGGCGGTGGCAGTAGTGGCAGTGCGGTGGTGGTGGCGGCGGCGATTGTGGTGGCGACAGTGGTGGTGGTGTTGGCGACGGCGATAGGGTGTGATGGTGGTGGTGGCAGCAACAATAATGGTGGTGGGATGGTATTTAGTATTAATATGATGTTTATCGTATTACATAAATCCAAGGGTTTGTGGTGTATTATTTTATACAATGTATGTGGGATATTGATACCTGTACTGTATTATATTGTCCCCCAGTGTATGTCGGATAATGAGACCTATACTGTATTATATTGTCCCCACATCAATTTTTTATAAATTCTCCCAAACATCATACTTGTATTAGCTTGTACTATTTTATGCTATCCTATTTGCAATCCAGTGAACCAAACGTGACCTAAGTTGCTTTTTGCGTGTCCATTGTTTGGAGTTTTAGGTGAGTAGTAATTACACACAATCATTTTATAAAACCATTTTTTTTAAATTTTAACTAAAAATATTTTAATTTATTTAATTTTATTTTATAAAAAATGTATTTAAATCTTTTATCAAGTAAATTTATTCAATTTACGTTTATGTTAACTCCCTACAAGTATTTATTGATTTTTATTATATTAATTTTTATGCGAATTTTAATTGTGCTTTATTATAGTAATTTAACTAGTATTTTTATTCATTTAATTTTATTTAAATTCAATATTATTTGCTTGAAAACTTTAGATTTTAGGAACAACATTATTAATCGTTTTCTGTTTATCATCTGTTTTAGTAAATGATTGATTTATCTATATGTGGGGGTGAGTAAAAAAATAAAAAAAGATAATTAACTGTAAAATCGGTTCAAAATCGAATTGATTTTTTCGATTAATCGATCCGATAGACTTGGTTATAATTTTTAATTATTACGTTTTCCATTTTTTATAACGATTTAAATTTTTTGATAATTAGAATCAAGCATGTTAATTTCTAACAAATATTAAATCCATTTTATAATATTAGCTATTAATTTTTTGAAAATTAATTTTGGTCAATGAATTATGTTTGTTTTGTGATTTTTATATTAAATTAATTTGCACATTTAAAATTTAATTTGATTTTGTCTATTTTTTTTAATTTTATCTTATAAATTTTAATGGTTAATTGAAAAATATTGATTAACCAAACCGAAAAATAAAAATCGATGGATTGGTTAATCGAATATAACGGACTGAATAATAATTAATAATTTTAAAAAACAAATGTTAATGGAATGATTAATTTTTTTTGCTCATAGACCGGTCCATGCTCATCCTTATCTATATGAACTTATTTGAACTTTGTATCAAACTTATGTCACTATATAAAAAAAAATCAGAAATAGCGATGAATTAGCGTTTGGTCATGAAAATGCATTTTTTTAATTAGTTGTTGGTAGTGTGAAAATGCATATTTTCAATTAGTTGTCAAGGTTAGTGAGAGAATAAAAAATAGTCACTAAATACTAGCGGCAAATAATAGCGCCATTTTTTGTGACTCATTTAACGATGAAAATTGTTGTAGATAAAAAATTTTTATTTATGAAAACAATTTTCAGAAATATAGTGAAAGAATTTTAGTCACGGATTGAAGTGCTTCTTTAGCGACGGAATAGCGACAAAAGATCAGTCACTTATTTTTTTATATTGAAATACATATTACATATTGCGCTTGAAGTTTTTTGTCGCTAAATTAGTCACTAAAAGTTTTTATGTTATACAGATTTTTTATTTTGAATTTATTTTTTTCAAAAATTTCTAATTATAATTATTTATTTTACTAAGTATTATAATATTAATAAAAATATATACTTACACATATATATTTAGTAAATATTTTTAATATTTTTGCTATACACATGATATTGTATCAAAATTCAGTTCTTTTTCTATTCTTTATAAAATTAACATTTAAACTCAAATGTATATAATTAAAAAAAATTCTAAACAAAATTTAATTAAAATTTTCTTTTCAATACTTTCATTAATTAGGATAAATTTTTTAATTTTATTTTTTTCACTTGTAACCATATTATAAACTTAACAACTTGGAATAAATATTTTTTTCTCTCTTTTTTGTTTTTATTTTAAAATTTCAATAATAATTGCCAGATATTAATTATAAAAGTAAATTTTATGATTAATATGTATTCAATATGTGTATATATTATCAATTTATACAAATAAAAAACTCTATATAAATTTATTTATGAAATTATTCCTCGTTTGAAAAGAAATTATAGAAATGAAAGTAGGGATATTTTTGTATTTTTAAAATCCTAATTACCTGCATGTATTCATCTCTTTCTCACTTTGCTTCAATTTTCTTTGGCCAAAGGTGCATTTTATCCTCTTGTATTTTTTCAAATGTGCAACTTTGCTCTTAATATTTTGAAAGGAAGATTTGTGCTCCTCATTTTTTGTAAATGGAAGATTTTTGCCTCTACCATCTATTTCAATTAACTTTGACTATTTTATTGTTAACGTTGATATGGACAGATGATAACACATGTCAACTAATTATTGGACACGTCATTTGACATGTGGCATGATTTGAGGGTTACTCAATGAGAATTCAAGACGAGAAGTTTTGTTGCTAAAAGTAAATTTCCGTTGCTAAATGCCTTCTAATATCAGTTACAATTTTAGTTGCTAAAAATCTTAGAAATTTATTATTATTTCCTTTAATTTAATTTAATGTTATATATATATATATATATCATAAAAAATCTTATGTAATTATTTTTATCATAAAAATAAATATTTTTGCAGTCCCAAACCAAGTACTTTGGTAGCCAAAGTTATAATTTCAAAACACACTCCACATGCAGAAGCAAATGCCATGCATTATGCCAAATACAGGCAAACAATGGCAATGTGCATTTAGGGTTTAATAGCAAAACATTTCATTATACCCTTCCTATACACCCCTAGCTTAAAATTACTCTACTAGTAGTTCCCATCCTATCAATGATCCATATGGGATATAGGAAATAAAAGCTGACAAACAGAATGTAAAAATCCTAACACAAACATATCATACTACAAAAACATGGATAATTCTCCTGGTGAGCTAAATATCCTTTAGCATGATGGTTACATGCTTGGCATTGGCACAGAGGTTAGTATTTTCAAACAAGCAAACAAGGTATGCTTCTGTTGCCTCTAGCAAGGCAAGGATAATATGGCTCTAGAAATGCAAAAACCCATTTCCTAGCTTGGCTATACCATTCAACAACACTGCAAAAACCAACAAATATCATGGATTAAAATTATGACAAAAGTTGATTAATTTTCACTTTTAATTCAGGATTAATTATAGTTAAGTAGCTATTAATTACTTGTTAAGAGTACATTAACTTGTTAAATCAAACATGAATAGAATTACTACTACATCTTTACAGGCAATAGGAACATGAACAAGTGACCTGTTGTCACCTAAGTTTTATATCAAAAGAAAAAAGGTGATAATATCAATAATTGCTGAATTCCATTATTATCTTCACAAAAATCCCATAATTATGTTTTCATTAAAAATCAACTTTTAAAAAAAGTATTATAATCATATAATCAACATAGCTCCTACATCCCATAAACTAAATGTAATTCTGGCTCTTTCAACTAATATTGATTTATCCATTAAATTCAATCCTACATCTCTGAACATTTCTTTTATGCTCATCCCCCACATACTTGATCTTCAAATTTTATTTTTTTTCAAAAAATTAGAGAAAATTAAAGAGAGATTAGCCTATTAATTATGCTTAATTAGTGAAAGTAATTTTCAAACTAAAATATAAGAAAATAAAAGAAACTCTATCATGCTTTTCCACAAATCTTGTTATCCCTATTTGGCAATCACCTAACAAACTGATCTTTAAAGTGATCAAATTAGAATTTGAGTTATACCCACTAAAGGAGAAAGTAATAGGATCCTTCGATGACAGAAATCTACCAGATTCAATGGATTCTAGTAGTGGAGAAGAATGTCAGCGATACCTATTAGGCTTACCTATTTAGCAAGCAAGAATTCAATCCTAAATGAACTAAAAAAACTCCCTTAAAATTGATACCCTTTCAAGTATACTTCACTTAATATTTTCATGAACAATCTTTCTACAAATTTGAGCCATTTTCTCATGAACAATCTTGGCTGTGGAGATCTAGTTTTGCTTTAAGCTTTATCATGGTTTATTGTAGTTGATGGTGGCTCTTCTGCAACAAGAGTAGAAGAAATTGCCACGACGGTTTCCTCAATTGTTTCCACTTTCTTAGCTTTATCCTCATTTAACATCATAGCCAGTGAAGACATGAAAAAGAGAATAAAAGATAACTGTATGAAATGGATGCAGAGAAAGGAAAGGAAATTTATGGATTTAGATACGTTTCAATTTACTGTCTAATCAGTTCGATTGATCGAGTCAAACCTCTTCCTCATTTCCCTCCTTATTGTATTATGGAATGTTCAATGAGCTTCTGTTATGTGTTAATTTTTTTTATAGTTCATTAGTCCATCAATGAAAATTTTGTCAAACTTAACTATGCTAGATGGCGATGGCAAAAATCTCTCATTTTAAAAATATGAAGGGCACAAATCTCCCCTTTGAAATGTTAAGGGTAATGTAACACCCTCTAAATAGTTTCTAAGTCCTTATTATATTATTAATATTTCAAATACAATTAATTTATTACTTAATTAATGAAAATCCAGCAGTGTAATAACTTAACATTTATGCTACTCAAACCTGTAAAAATTCAATTTACACTCCCAATATAATTCCTTTAACTTGTAAAACTCCAATCAACAACACAACACTTCTAAAATTTCATCTCATCCCACATATAGTCCACAACCATTTACTTTCATGCATAACTCATATATCATCCATTCACACAATCACAGATTTCTCATAACATTAATATTACATGCCATTGCAGATAACTCTCATGATTCATCTTACGGTTTATACATATTTACATAACAAAAATCAAAAGGACTTTCTCTTATGTACATGCCACGATTTTTCTCCTAATGCTGGTTTTGAGGTAACTGTCTCTGCTTGCAGTCACAATAACTACATGCTAAGCAACATAGTCGCTTAGTGGTGGATATATTTACATAAAATTTCATTCAATTTGTTTTATTTATTTCAGTTAACTAGCATATTATCAATTCAATTAAATCTCCATGAATTAATGAATTACATATTTATCCTATTTGCATCAAATTTCCTTTTTAATTATCTCAAAAATTATTTTTCATATTTTATTTTAATAATTTCCTAGCTCAAGCATTAACTACAATTATACCCCTAAAGTTTGACTTTTATCCCATTTTGATAAATTTTGACCTTTGAGATTGTTAGTGTAAGCCCTAGCCCTAATGCATTGTAATAAAACACTTTAATTAATAAAATAAGGCAATTGTTTTATCTATTGTATTCCTGTGCATATCAATTGATAAAACCATCCAAGAATGTTGGTTCAGTTTAAGTTATCATGTGTGAGGCACATTATTGTAAGACCTTGAAACAAATGAGACTTCATTCTAAATATTCCTAGTCAGTCATTGTTATGGGAATAACATATGAATTAAGACTAGTATGCTCTCTCTGATAAGTTGAGTTCTGTCTTACGGATCATAAGGACAAGAGTGTCAATCAGAGATCATAGATATATGTTTAGAACATGGTATCTGGATTCGATCCACTCATGAGAACACTACATGGTACAAGTCATAAGTGTTTCTCATATGCAAGTTTTGTATCGGAGTTCTTAGACCTAAAATCTCTATAAAACTCTTTATGAATTAATGTGTGCTTTGACATACACCTAACGTGCTCATAACAGAGTGACAAGTACGGGTATGCTTGGGTATGCATTGATTCATGTTAGAGAGCATGAGAGAAGTGAAGGGATTACCCCTCTCGATAAGAGAGAAAAATATCATCGGCCACTTGATCAGTGAACTAAGAAGTGTATGGCCATATCGAGATGAAATAATGAGTAATCATTATTTATCTGAGAGTTTAGTGTCACTGTAATATCAAGAAAGGAATTAATATATACAAGGATGACTAGTTCCATGCCTTATATTAATTCTGATATTTATGGGTAAGGGACTATGCAAAATTACATTAGGTCACTAAATGCCATATGCATTTTCATTTAATTTGGAATGCTATAATATCTTGCTAGAGAATATATATAGCCTTTGAATTAATTTATTAATTCATTGCCAACATTAAATGGACCTATAGGATCGCACACAAAGCATTGGGCTTAAAATATTTAAATAATGTATTGGGCATTAATTTGGGCTTTTAATTAAAGTCAAATTAATGTGTGTAATGGGTTATAAAATTGCTATTGGACCTTGGTCCATGAGAGAGAGAAATTCAGCCCATAAGGTTTAATTTCAATTAATTAAATGTCTTGTATTAATTTAATTAATTGAGTATTAATACCTAAAAGAATAATAATCAAATTAAAACACTATAATTAAGGATGTCTTAACCGAAATTCCAAGATATATATTGAAGGAATTTCGGCACATGTGAATTTCTTTATTAAGTGATTTATTTGGTTAATATGTCTTATATTTTTATCTTGGATAAATTTTAAGGAGTTTTAATCAATATATATTTCTTATTTTAAAGAAGTGATAAAGGCTAAAATTAATTATCTTTAAGTATTTGATTTTAGATTTATCACTTAAGAAAAGAAATAATATATATTGAATGAGAGAAAAAATAAAACCCTAATTTTTATCTAAGTGTGGCGTGAACTCCTCTCTCTCTCTCTCTCTCTTAATTCTTTTGGTCCAATTTTCACAAAGAGAAAGGATTGTTCCTCATTCTCTTGTGTTCTTGGGTAGTAATAGCAACCTAAGAGAAGTACAAAATCAAATTTTGTAGCTTCAAATCATAGCCATTATACAATACCTTAAAAGAGAGCTAGCAATCTCGATTTTAAGTCGGCGGTGCAATTGTGTGTGTGAGAATAGAGGGAGTGGCATAAAAGGCTGTTCCTTGGCATTGGTGATCGAGATCTAAGGCAGAAAAGTCATCTTAGTTGCTGGTCATCACCAAATTCAAGATTTAAAAGGCGCAAAAGTTGTAAGTTTCAAAACCCTAAAATTGCATGTTTCGATTCTTGTCATGGAATTGTTTGGCATGTATGATCTTTTTGTCATTTTTTCGCTGCGTGATTGCCATGTTCATACCATGTCATATTCCATCAGAGTTGACTATTTCCAAATTTAGTTGGTTTCACCTCTATTTTTACCCCGTTTGACTTTTTTTGACTTTTATTTTAATTCGATTGTACAAATTGCATTTTACTCCCTGAAAATTTTCCTTTAGGTGAAAAATTACGATTTAGTCCCTATAACTTCCTTTAATTAAGATTTTGCTCTTTTTAACCAAATTGACTATTTTGGTCATTTTAACTATATTTTTTCCCATCAATTGACCATTTTACCCTCAGTTAATCGTGTAATTACATTTTTATCCTTGTTGAATATATATATATATATCATTTTTCATCTAAATTCATTTTTATTCATAATTTTAACATTATTAAAGTTATAATTACTCTCTTTACACCGTTTTTATGTAAAATTACCATTTTGCCCTTAGTTGTGAATAGTAAAAAAATCATGAACCGAATAAACGTATGAGCAAATCAAGTATGTAGGAGTGACCGTACCACTAGTGTATGATGCCACTTCCCAGTTTATCAGTAAAATGAGCCAGCTAACAGCATATCTATATTTTCTCAGTACAATAGCAGTGCAGTAACAGTACAATATACAGAACATCGAGGGATAAATACCTTTATGGCTAGCTATATTATCCTAGAGTCTTGGGTTACCCATTGAACACTAAGGGCATGATAAATCATTATATTTTCATACTTTAATTTTATCTTTACCTTGTTATACATATTAATCATGTTAGATTAACATTTTCACGACTTGATTTTCATTCATTTAAGCTTATTAATTGTACATTTCATATGTATACTCATAGTATTACAAGAATATGATCAAAACACATCCTTATGCATACAAACACCATTCAGCCACTTGATGGTCCCATACTTACATAATGTTTTATCCTTCTTTTTTATGCCATACACATTTCTACATTCGCTTTAAGCATCATTATGGTGAAATACACTTAATTTACATTAAAATTCTTAAGTTTCACAAACTTCCATCATTATATATACTTATATATATTCATATACATTTATTAATTTTCACTTTAATCAAATCTAATCTCTTCCTCATGCCTTGTATTGTCTAATTACAACTAAATATTTCACCTAACATTAATTTTCTTTACATTAGGTTAGAGTACATCATTTGGCTATTTAGGGTTCTGACATTTCTATCTTATTTTCTTTACTAATTCAAGTTCATATTAGTTTATTTTATCATTTTATTAGGTTATATTAAATTATTTCATCAATTTACACTATTATGTATAGTTACATAAAGTAAAAATTAGGGAAAATTCACTAAAAATAATGAAATTAAATGTAAATTGTATCCACTAATCTCAATTTAGCTTTATTTCCACTTATTCTTCTTTTTTTTTTCCTTTCTTCGTTGGCTTTTCCCTTCCTCCTTCTTTTCCTCTTTTGGCCGAATTTGAAAGGAAGTGAAACACAAAATTAATTTATGATTTTAAGCAATTTGAAGTCACTACTATATTCTCATACTCATTTCCTACATGCTTATGCAATTTATCTCCTCAATTCCCACTAAAACTCATAAAACAACAAAATTATACCAAAAGGTTCTTACCTTATTTTCCTAATTTCTTAGTCACCCCTTGATGTAAATCCTTTCCTAGGTTTAAGAGGATAAATTTCTAAGTATATGGCTGAAATAAAGGTGTGAGATTAGTAGAAAGAAAGCTTTGGTGAGAGAAAAATGGTGGAGAGGCTAATTTTTGGGATGGTTCGGATTTTGGCATAGAGAAAGATAAAGATGCTATAATTTTTGAGGGACTTCTAGATTTCTCTAACCTACATCTGATGACCTATTAATATGCAAAAGGAATGGCCAAGATTCACTCTATTACTATTGAATCTAAAGGCTTTAAATTTGGTCACTTGTCACTCATACACCCATTTGGGCTTATCCTACTAATCTAAGATCACTTGTGTATGATCATGGCTTTATTTTAATAACCCTTGTATCCTCGCATGGCTAAATTCTTGAATTTACCCCTCCAATTAACCTGATCTCGATTTTGCATCCCGAAATATGAATTTTCGTTTCACACATCAGAATGTCCTAAAATTTTTTCCTGAGTGTCACTATATGCCCAAGAACATATGATAAAAATTTAAGCTCATTCCAACATTATTTTTGTATACTTTTAACTTCAATCGTCTGTGCAGTCGGTCCAAAATTCAAAATTTTAAAACTGTCAGAACACTTATTTTTCACTTCTAAAAAATAATATAGGTTATTACTAACATAATTATGAAATCAAAATAATTTTCAGAGATCAGTACACTACTTTAGAGTCCGGTCAAACTTTTGGTCAACCCTTTTTACGATACTAAGTAAAAAATTAGTTATCCCGTTTAAAGGTCAATCTAAGCTCGTTTTGGACTCTAATTATACCAGTGAACTCCATTTAATATCTACTTTCATAAACTACTATTAGGATAAACTATCTGTTGGGTCACCTGTCCTCTGATTATCCTAGCCCAAACACATTTAACCTTTACACTGGGTCCCTCTTCACTATCCTATTCAACTCCAATTCCTCTAAAATTTATCCAAGATAATTATTTACACTCTACATTATATCATACATGACGGATGCAAATTTGGGGGTGTTACAGGTAAAGTTGCACATTTGGGCAAACATAAGTGGCAAAAATAAACCTTTAGCCTTTTTCTTTTCTTTTATTTTCTCAATTTGATATACCATTTTCTCTACCTTTCTCTCCCCCCTCGATCTATGGTCATCCTCGCCACCCAGACCCATAATCCCTAACCCCAAATCCCATTGTCATACCTTCAAGATATAATCATTTATTCCAAAAAACAAGAAAGCTAAAATCCCTAGCTCGATTCTCTTAATCTCACCCCTAATTCTAACTGATTCTAGTGAAATGTCCAATTGTTTAAGGTTTGTATACAAATCTTTCTCTCACTTCTAGGTTTTTCCATTTTAATTACTTTCAGTTGCAAAATCGGGGTGATAAAAAGGCAGAATTCGAACATCTCTTAGGTTACATCTACTATGAAACTTCCTTATCACACATATATAATAGTCTTCTTTCTCTTAGGTTACATCTCTCTCCGTGTTTTTCAATTTTCAATTCGAATATATATCTAAGGTATGCTTTTAATTTTTCATTTTCATGTGCTTTTTTAGAGATTTGTAGCATTCATGGCCCATTTAACATCTGGTCATGTAACTATTATCGCCAATGCAGTCTATGTTGCAAAGGCATTATTAGCATTCTTTAACTAAAAATCTTTGTTTTCTAATTAAATCTAACAATATGTTTTTTTTGTATTTTATTGTATTCAATGATAAAAATAATTTCCTAATGTTTTTGAAATAAAAAACAAAAATCATGATCTGGGTTTTGTGATTCAAGCAAGTTTTGGCGTATATGTGTGGTAAAGTGTTGGAGCCAACGTGAATCAGAAGCTGTTTCAAGGCTATGCCACAATAGCAGTAGTAAGGAAGGTTCATATAGATGTGGTAGAGGTGTTTATGAAATCTGAGGCATCTCAAGAAGCATTGTTGAAGGCAAGCTATCTGGGGTAGGCTAGACTTACAGAGCTGTAAATTTCACTTAAAGATCGAGTAAGCTAATTAATTTGTAGTTACAAATTATATTATTTCTTCATCAATTATTTCGTAGATCAAATGCTTTTTTATTGATTTGTTTCTTTGTTTAGAATTTATGCTTTTTTATTGGTGTTTTATTTGCTGTGCTAATCTTAAATTCAATTATATATTGAACTTACCAACTTATTTAATACAAAAAATTCATAATCTATTAGCATTTAATTTTCCCCAACTTCCTTTTATTGTTTCTATTTTGTTTATTTGATCTTCACTAGTTCCTTTATCATTGCAATTGCAAATTTTAGTGTTGCTTATGAATTGTGGAGCTAGATTAGAATTTGGTTTTGCTCTGGCTTTATCTCTATTTGCCTCCTCTCCTGTAAGTGAGATTCTTATTATTCTTTTCAATTTTTTGAGCTTTGATGATTTCAGTTTTGAGGTTCACTTTAAACTCTCGACATGAAATTTGCATTTTTATGGCTTGATAAATTCTAGCTAGCGTATAAATCTTATAACACGATTGTATGTTGGGCGGAGTTTCATATATATATATATATAAAAGTTTAAGGTAGCAGTTTGGCCATTTGTATTGGATGACAATGATATTGAACTTGTGTTGCGGTCAACTGCTTAGATAAATTAGGTCTTCTCACTCCATCATCTTTTGTTTTTGGATTATGTGTTGCATATATAGAAATGGAGAATTACTTTGGACCCACACTGTAGTACTCTTTATACATGAATGGCACATTTCTCATACACCATTTAATGATGCATAGATTGTTAAGTTGATATAGATTCTATTTAACTATTTTGTTAGTGTGTCTAATTGGAATTTCATAAATTGACATTGAAATAATTTTATTTGATTAATAGAAAAGGAAATCTAAATAATAAATTAAGAATACCATATATATATAATGGAACAAATTTTGTTGCCCAATTTTGTTCTTTTTATATGAAAAAAGTGATTTACTTGAGCTAATTAACTATAATTTGACACTTGGTTGAGAGGCTAACTTCAAAAGTTGTCGGTGCCCAAAAGAAAAAAGCAACATAATCAGCCCATAAGATATATATATATATATATATATATATATATATATATATATATATATATATATATATATTAGACAATAGATTTATTTAATTTGCTGGTGTAGAGGATTGCTCCACTGATTTTTAAATTGTGGTTTTATTAATATCATATGCATATAAATTAGTAGACATGTACCATGATTCATGAATGCATCTATAGGTTTTCCACCAAATATAAAATAAAATCTTCTATTATTTTCAAACATTGAAACTAAATTTGATAATTAATTCTTTTTTTTCCTTTATTTGAAAGAATGTTAAGAATTAATTTGCATTGTGAAATAGAAAGAACTAATTTTAAGGTTAGGTCGATTCAAATATCATTGAAAACAAATTGAAAAATATCACCGAAGCTTGTGGGAAAAAAATTATAAAAGTTCTATATGTGACCTATTTGAGAATAGTGTAGTGATAAGGATATATGATTGGAATTACTTGTAGATAAGAATAGTGTTATGACAAGGATTATGCCTTAAAATAATTATTGACATTTACCAAAAGCTCATTTTTTCTTTTAAACACATTAACAAAATAGTTTAAAATGTAAAGTTCTTTATTATGTTTAAATCCTTTAACTACTCTTTCACATGTATTTGATGTGCTAGTTAAATTAGCATCTATTTGATGTGCTAAATGTAGTGCTGCTACTTGGTTATCAAATTAAGTCTTCATCTTGCAGGCTACATAGTATTTAACCAAACACACCATTCTCTATTTTATTGCTTGCTTCTTTTGCTTTCTAACACACCAGTCTTATGAGTTAAGAGCCATGCCCTTGCCCTGTCATTTATATATTATTTTAATATATCTAAATATTTATATAGGTTAAATTGGTACAAATCTTATCTACTTAGCTTCCTAACTTTTTTTACTTGTCATCTCGTTGTAATGGTTGAAAGAGCAAAAATACTTTCCTTTTATTTGTTATGATGCATTGAAGTCTAGTAGAACAGTTGGATTTTCAAATGGATACAATAAGAACATGAAGGCAAGTGTGTTGGTTGCTGTTTGTGAGTAATGATGAAGATCGTAGAGTTCTATTTTTTTGGTAGCATATTATATAAAAGTTTGTTAGTAGCATTATTTAGTTTGAATTATTTTTTTTTAAGTTCTTTTAAAGTACTAAACAATTTAATTTACTTTTATGATATTATATTTTTTAAATTAATAGTATTGGTGAATTTTTATTTATATAAATAAAATTCTAGATGTAATAATAATAATAATAATAATAATAATAATAATAATAATAATAAATTGGGAATAATAATAATAAAATTCTACAATATTTTTCATGACGTATGGCGAGAAGTAATTTGTTGCTAATATAAAAAATGAATGTGTTTTGGTGAATGATGCTAGAATTTAGCGATGCTAAAATCTGTTGCTAATAATTTTTTTAATCTCTAGGTGACCATTTTTAGGGGGTTAATTAGGGATGAATTTTTTTATTTGTAGCAATGATTTTACCGTTGCTATGTATAGTGACGATTTTGTGTTTTGGTCGTAAATATGCTAGCGACTGTTAGAATTGCAACTTTTAGTCATTTATCCCTCTAAGAAATTAGCAATAAAATTTTGACTATTAGCGATGGTTTTTACCGTCGCTAATTCCGTTTTTTGTAGTTTGTGAGCTTATATGTTATCTAATTTTAAATTATATCTATTTTTTTGTTAAAAAATATTTATATGTTCAAACCGGTATATGTGCTCAGTTATTATTTGTGTTGTATTTGGCACTACTTGAGTAATATGTTACCTGAATCTGCATCTAAGCCTACCACATATATCACATGTTTGGAAAGTTGGAAAGTCATGTAACTTGTTATCATGCATCATATTCCATTGACATCTGCATTTGAAGCATTGCATGATATTTATGGTGGGTACATCAACTATCTGACCTTTGGTGGTGTGGTGTATCATTATTTTTTTGAACTATACCATGGTTTTAAATTGTTATTTTATTCATTTTTATTCTACTTATTTCATGGTTTATTATGTGGTTTATTATACTATTTAGTTGTTAAATATATTTTGTTAAATAACTTCAAACTATTGTCTGTTCTTAGTCTATTATGTGCTATAGTTATCATTTAATGAGCCACTATATTCAAACTACATCCGCTCTACATATTTTTGTTTTGCAAATGAGTAATTATGTTCATCTAATTCCCGTTTTTATGCTTTCATCGGCAACAACCTTAATTCCATTTACTATTGGAATTGAATTAGTTAATATTATGTTTCAGCTAGCATATTAGTGGAACTATAGAACACAAAATAATTTCTCTATATTCTATAGAGACTTCATAGTTTAATTTTGGCATGTATTTGAATTTTTTTTAAGTTTAGACTTAAACCTTAGCTCTTTTGCATATTGAAATTTTTTATAAATTGAATGATTTATGTAGTTTTGAGAGTTTAATAAAGCTAGGATGAACTATTATTTAGGTAGTTTATGTGCCGGTCTGGATTGAGTTCAGGTCGTGACATTTTTTCATTTCCTTTATTTAATTTTCACATTTATTTAATTTCCTGCATTTATTTAATTTTTTATTTATTGCTTATATTACTTTTGGAATAAATTAGACCAAAATTTATACATTTATTTATTTCTTTTTTATTATTTAATAAAAAAGTGTTTTTTTTTCATGAATAAAATAGAAAAATCACATGAAAATATTTATAGTACTTAATTGAGACTTATATTAATAAAATGGACTCAAGTCCTATTTTCCACTTGAAATTCACACTAAAATGATATTTGTAATAAATGGCAAAATGTTTAATATTAATTAAATAATTGGATATTTATTGATTAAAATAAGACCAATGCCCTATTTTTTATCCAATAAAAATTCATGAATAAAAGATGTTCACGAGTTCTATGATGTGATGCACATTGATGATATAGGAGAACTTTTATCTACACTGTTCTCACTTTTAGGGAAAGTTAGGCAAAAATCTCTCACGCTCAAAAGTGGTTGCTTCGTAATGATCAAAGAGTTCGACCCAATTTGCCCAACTCAAGTCCTTTTGGGGGACAAGTCTAGCATTTTAGGATATTTTTTATCCCATTATTGGTGATCAATCTTGAAATGCATATTTTGGGCATAAAATTAGGTTAATGGAGTCACCATCCAATAAAATATATTAGAAAGTGGTTTGACCTTTTGATGCAAAACTATGAGAAGGGTTCGAAATCTCACAATTATTCATATCCTTATTTAATATTAAAAATTTTAGCCTTTAAATTAATCATTTTATATCTCTTATTATGGGTGCAAATCATAGTATAAAATATGAGGTGCTCTCAATCATCTTGGAAAGCATAATATGATATATAGAATGCCTTTTCAATTGAATTTAAATCTATACTAGCATGGCATAATCATACATCACATGGTTTATTTTTTATTCCAATTGGGTGAAAACATTGGTCATCTCATACCAATTATAAGTAATCATTTATTGTGAATTTTATTGGATGAAAAGTAGGATATTGGTCCTACCTTTATTAAGAAATTTCCAATTTATTATTTATAATAAGTTCCTTTTCCTTTTATTAAAAAATATTTTAATATTATTTTTTAGTAGAAAATAGAATATTTATCCATTTTATTAATAAAAATTCAAATTTATTATTGTAAACATTTTTATGTGATTTTTACATTTATTAAATCAAAACACTTTTATTATATTAAAGCCATGTAAATAAAGCATATAAATAAATAAAAATTTAATCTACTCCAAAAGTGATAAAAAATAATAAATAAATGTGATAAAATAAATTTAACATTATAATAAGATATAATGCATGAAGTAAACTAAATACACACATTTAATTAAATTGGAAAAGGTTAGATTGAGAGAATTAAAAGAATTAAAGGAAGAATGAAGGAAAATGAAAAGAATGAACAAAAGGGAAGAAAATGGAAATATTTTCATTTTATCTTAAAATGGCTTTTTACAATTTATTCCTTAAACCTTAGAACATTTCAAAAGAAATGCTTAAATGCATCAAACAAGGACCAAATAAATATTTTTATTTTTATTTTTCAAAATACTATTTTATTAAAAAATAATTTATTAAGATTAAAAATATAATAAAATCAAACAGACACCATAAATAAACATTTAACAAACGTGTTCCTGCCCATTTAATATAGGTTTCACAATTTAAATCTAAATACGACCATTAAAGCATTAAAAACAAAGAATAATACATATAAACTAGATTAAAAAATAAAAAATAAAGTAATAAAGGGTTAATTAACCACATTCAACAAGTGGGTTGAGCAAGTCCTTTGCAGTTTTAGAGGAAAAGTTACCTTCAGATTTTGCCTTCAAAGATTGAGAAAGAACTTTAAGAGTCCAAAGATCTTAAATATTTAAAAATCAAATAAGGGATCTTATGACTTTTTATAAAATCAAAATGATAGCTATTTATAGGAGAACTCAAATGGTTCAACATGCATTGGTAAATACCAATGTCTGTTGAAGTCTTAGTGAATTTTAAAATGCAGGTTTTTATAATTCAACGGGTGTTGATATAACCAATGACTTTTGACATATGAAAAAGCGAACATCAACACCTATTGAAATCTTTCAACAAGCATACATATTGGAATTTTAAGGAAAATTTCATTTTAAGTTATTAAATTGCATTTTAATCCTTTTTAATTTCCTTTTTGATCCTTCAAGCTTTTTAAGTTTTAAAACTTCATTTTAATATGTTCAAATGTCCTTTTAGATCCTTCAAAATAAAATTTCATTTTAATCATTAAAATAAAATTCCATTTTAATCCTTTAACTTTTTTACATCTTCAAACTTTTGAATCCTCATATTATTTTTGAAAATTGCTTCTTCAAGAAGTAAATCTAAACAAGGAAGCCCCAAGCTCAGTGTCTACACATAAGAGTACCAAAGTCCTCAACAAAAATAAAGAGTAAATGGCTTATTTTGATGTTTGTTGATGCCATGTTTAGGGAAAATTTAACTTTAAGTCAAGAAGCATGCTATATGATATGTTGTAAATCATTTTCCAAAATGAGTGCGCCTTATGTTATATGCCATGATCCCATTGGTGAGAAGATGGATAAAATGATTAATTTAAAGCTTTAAACTTGAATATAAGTTAATTAAGGGTACGAATAAGAATGAAGTTTCAAACTCTTCTCTAATTTGGCCTTATAAGGTTGAACCACTTTTTAACGTTTTAATTAGGTGACAATTTTACAAAACTTAAATTATCGTGCCCAACAACGCAACCTAAGGGTCGACGATAAACAATAGGATAATTATACCCCAATAAGACACTAGATTCATCCCCTACAAGGACTAGAGTTGGGCAAATTGGATTAAATTCTTTGACTATTGCAAAATGACCAATCCTTAGACCAAGAGACCTTCATCTAGACTTCCTTAAAAGTTGGAAAAACTAGATAAAATGGTTTCGACAGGCATTATAGGACCAATATCCCAAAGGCCAATAAATTGCATACAATGACCAAAGTCCTCAAACTAATCAATATGCCCAATTTGATGAATAAATTTGATGAATGAATTACCATACTAAATTAGTAGAGATGATATTTATATATTTATATAACATGTATGCTTTTAAATTCTTATACATATAATAACATGTTTTTAGCATTTTCTCAAATGAATATGTGGATATATATGTTTTTATTATGTGATAAGGTTTTTAACTCAAATTGACTAAAAATTTAGGGTTAATTATAAATGGCATGAATATAAGTAGGCTTTCGAACCATTTCTAATATTAGCCCTGAAGGCTTTTCCTGATTGCTTTGAGTGGTGCCTTCATAAATAAAAACCATTTTGTGGTTTGAATCACTAATCCATCTAGCTTACTAGGAATAAGATAGGATTCCCTAAGAAGCCTTCTTTTAAGGATGGGCTAATTATATTGAGTCATTGATTATTCCAAAGAATATAGATTGAATGTTGTGGTATGTGAATAATGGTGACTCTTTTAAAGACTCACGAGACCATGCTTTCGATAGTTCCCTTATAATTAAACTTAAGAAAATCTTAAAGTTATAATCTTTATCATTTTTCACAATTGTATTACATATTAAAGCCTTAAATTAAGTTATATGTCCTTTTTTTACCTCCGATGGTGTAATGGCCCAAAATTTAAATTTTTATGAATAGTATTTTTCAAGCCTTGAATAGTATCACCAGGTTGATACCAAGGTGAATAGTACCATCCAAAACCTATAAAAATATTTCTTCACCATTAGAAAGTAAAAATTAAATCAAGTCTGATCATATAATTTGAGATGAAATTAAGGTAAGATAGGCTCTTTAATTGAACAGTGAAATTTATTGGATCATAAAATAGTATTTGATTGACTTGAAAATATTCATGTAGCCTAATAAATTTTTTTTAGTATCATAGACCTATTTTTATGAAAAATTAAGCAAGATATGTGGTAGAAAAATAATTGGATTAAAATGTCGGTTAATTAGATTAATTGAGCCTAATTGGTTGGACCTGATTTGGCCCAATTGGGATGAGTATATAAGCCAAAAAAATCAGAATTTTCCAACATTCTCTCATTCCTTCTTCCCCTCCATTGCCATCATGGATGGAATTGTGAAGAAAAGGTTTGGAGCAAAAATTCAAGTAAGTTCATTTAGTAAAATTTTAGTGATTTTAATGGATTTTTAGGTAGATTTTGATGTAGATATTTATATTTTAAGTTTATTTTGAATTATGGATAAAGAAAATTGAGGAGATAAAGCATAAAGGTTTTTTGCCTATGGATGGAATTTAAAGGAAACTAGGTGAAATCAAAGGAAAATGGAAGAAAATGTGAAAAAAGAAGGGAAAACATAGAAAGAGCTTGGAAAATAGATATGTGGATACCTAAACTAATTTATTTCATATGATTGAGGTTATGTAAGTTAGGAATTTTATGTGTGAGTTGAGTTCAAATTAAATAGATGATACATAAATGAAATTAGATGTTAAATAATGAGATTGGTGTAAGAAATTGCATGAAACCATATCTAAATGTAGGAAGATGGTATAGAAAGGCATTATGTTACTTAGGGTCCTCATATAAAATATGTGTTTTAATTCAAATTAATGGTAAATAATTGAAATTAAATGATAAATGATAAGATTTATGAAGTTAAATGTGTAAAAATAAGATTAAAAATTAAAGATTACTGTTGAAACCTATTTTATAAGTATAAGAAGTTAGGGATATGTAAGGAATTAAATTGATTAAATATTAGAATTATGTATTTTAAGCTTAGAGGACATGTTTAAAATGAAATATAGAAAGAAAATGAATAAGAATTTAGGAAATTCTATTAGGCCAAATTAAATAATCCTTAAAATGGTAAGTATAAAATGAGTTAAATGAGGAATGTGACGAGTTAGTGATAAATATATATGAATTAAGTCTTAAAAACATAATTAAGATAGACTATGTTAGTTATGAGAAGAAATGAAGTACATAAGTAAAAGTATATCTAAAGTCAAATTATATATTAAGTGTAAAATAAGTGTATACCATGTGTATACAATTATATGCTAAGTCTATACAAGTGTATACCGAATGTATTCCAAGTGTATACTTAGAAAAGGTAGATGGAGTGATAACTCTATGGAAATGAACCACTGTGTACAAAATATATCATAAAGTACATTTAGATGAATGAGGAAAAGTAATGGTCAAGTAAAGAATAAAAGAGAAATTAGGAGCATCTTAATAAAATCTTGGTAAAAATGCTTTGATAAAGCACTTGAAATGAGACTATAAACTACATAAGATGAGAAAATGATAAATGGTAAATAAATAATAATTGGCCGAATAAGGATGACAAGTAAAACCATAGTCAATAGAGGTAAAATGACAAATGTGAACTTGAAATATGTAAAGAACGTAAATGTGGTGAAGATGTATGGAAAATAGTGAGCATGATAAGATTACTATATGGCAAAAATTATGAATATAATTGATAAATAGGGATAATTTATATGTAATGATAAATTAAAGTAGGAGAAATATAATTAAGAATGAAAATGATGAAATAGTGTGATAAAATATATGGATGGAAGGATACTTGATAACCGTATGGTATGTGATGTGATGACTTCAAATTTTTTGTTTATTTTCATTATATTTTTGTTTGTGTTTATGTCTTGTTTTGTGTATTTTCTGTATTTTGTGTGTTAAATCTCATTTTTTGTACCAAATTGGATTATTTTGAGAATTATAGTATTTTGGTTAGCTTAATGGTGAATTTTTGTGTTTTTTCAGAAATTAGACCTTACATGTGGTAGAGACAAAATGGTCTTAGCCGTTTGCCATGCAGAATTGCTAAAATTCACAGTTTCAAAAATACATAAGGTATAGACCATGTTTACTGAGTAGATTTCATAGAGTTTAGTCCAAAAGGGTGTGTACAATAAGACCAAATGGTCTCTGCCATGTGCCTCTGCTGACACTATAAAAGTTGAGTTCTGTTTTGCTGAAAAAGAGGAGCAGCTATTTTATAATGTTTTTCTTCTTTCATAGTTTAAGGTTTTTCTTTTTCTTTTCCTTTGTAATTTCTTAAATTTGGTTTATTTTAGTTTTATTTCTTAAATTAGATTTAGATTTCTTTACTTTAGTTGTAGTTTTAGTGTTTATTTTGTTGGAGAGTTGGTGAAGAAGGCTTGGATTCAGATTGGAGCTTCATCACTATAATGGGCTTCTAGGTTTCTTCTTTCCTCTCTTTCTTTACTTTATTTATGTTTAGATAGTAGTTTTATTGCTAAGGGATCTATAAATCCCTATATCTATGTAATGGATTGAACCTATCTTTGATTTATATATGCTTGAATGTTTTGTTCTTTATTGTGGTTATCTATTTATCAATTTTATTTAACATTTGATCATTTTATTTCATTTGAATGAATGGTATATCTAGTAATAGATTGAACCTATCTTGATTTATATATGCTTAAATGTTCTGTTCTTCGTTGTGGTTATATATTTATCTATTTTATTGAACATTTGATCATTTTATTTCATTTAAACAAATGATTATTATGTTTTTATAGAATGGGTATTGCCATGCTCTGTTCTTTTGTTTTCTACATCTAGAGTGCTCGATGATTCTAGAATTAAGGTCTTAAACTTTTTTTTTAGACTTTATTTGATTTAGAAAAAGTTAGAGAATAGATGAGTAATTGATTGGTTGGCTCCAGAATGGGAACCTAATTCATACCTAGGTCTTGGAACCTGTGCTTATGCTACCTATCAAATTGGCTACGGAATGGAAAATCGAGTAGTTAGTGTAGTTAGCTCCAGAATAGGAAACTTAGGGTTTAGATGGGTTATGTGATGCACATCGAAGTTGTCATTCGATTTTAAGTTATCTCTCAGAGGCCTACTTTTAGGGTTTAAGACCAGAGAAGGCTCGCTTAACTTATGAATTGGCCACTTCACCATAAACAGGGACGAAGCCCAATTTATGGTTGGTATTCAACTCATGAAGATATCTACTAATGGGCCTAAAAAAGTAGGTATCATAGAGTTACCACCTGACAAAATGTTAAGAAATGAATCTCGACCTTTTGATGCCTAAACAAAGATTGGTGTTCAGGACATCACTTTTATTGGGCATCTTGATTAGGTGTTGTTTTATAATTGGGTTTTAAGCGTTAATCCACTCTCTTCTCTCACACGATGCAAATCCATTAAGTAAACATCCCATTCACATAAATAAAACGATAAAAAATAACAAAGCAAACCCAATTAACTATTACAGAGGCAAATCATCCAATGATCATAACAATAAAAAAGCATACATATATAAATTGGGGTAGTCATTTAGGGTTAGAATAATTGTTCCCTCATGCATATTTTACAAAACCTTTTTATTGTATAGTGTGGATTTTGGGGCAAAAGATTGGACATTGGTCTATGCTTGGAAGAAAAATCTGATTAATTTAATAGAAAACATTTTGAGTACTTTTTCCTTTATTAACATGCATAAAAACCATTTTTAACTAACTATTACATCCCTAAAATAGTAATAGATCCAAAAAAAATTGCATCAAATAAATGAATAATAACGAAGACTAAATAATAAATAAATCCAAAGAAAATAAATAAATAATCATAAAAAGCATAGTTAACCATAACAATTAAGGCGATGGAGATGGCAACCAACTTGAGAGAAATGCTTCTCATGTAAAAAACCACATAAGGAGAAAACTCTCTGAAGCCAAAGTAATAAATGCTATAAAAACACACCAAAAAGAAAACTTAATTAGTATTCTCAAATAACACAAAAAATAATAGTTATAGATTTATTTTTCACAAACAGAATGAAAATAAGTACAAAATATCATCACACAGAACTGAATAATGCAAAACAATACCTTAGACATTACAAAAGTCACATGAATGACATATACATATAAATTACATGAAAATATACAAAAATATGCCAAAAAACCTTTCATAGATGCCCAAAATAGGCGAGCGATGCCCTTACCTGAAGCGAAGGATGGGATGAGGGGAAGGCTTGCAATGTCTCATTTGTCATATGATAGACAAGCATTAGTCGGGTCTTTTTCCTATCTGCCACAATTGGTTAAAGCATAATGCTGAATTTTCTTGGTGAAGATGCAAAAAAGGTAATGCAAAATGTTTTTAACCTTACACATGCAATCATCAAGCATTGAACTATGCTAAAACAATGTTTAAACATCTAAATATACCTAAAATTAAGCTAAAACATATTAAAATATGAATTTACAGAATAAGAATAGGAAAAGCTTAATATACAACAATGGAGGAATCCCATTCCAAACACATCATTATCAGGCCAATTCAATTCAGATTCATCTTGCATCATATATATGCTTGCTAATAAATCCAATGCAATATTAAAAAAATGAATGTCCTAATAAATTTCATATGACTTATATGATATCCCACATTGATTAGAGAGAAGAACGAATCATGCCTTATAAGGGTGTGGATACCTCTCCTTTGTAGACATATTTTGGGTGAGTTGGTTCCGCAAAAGTAAAACCATGTAGGTGTGAGTTGGTTCCACTGAGGGTCCACCCAAAACAGATAATATCTGCAAGCAGGCAATCTGGGCTATTGCAATTTATACATGGCCATTTTAACGAGAAAAGGAAAGTAAGCCTAGAATATTACCCTCAGAAGATATTCTGACTTTATAACTCTTATAGTCCAGATCTTCGCTCCACTTCATGTTCTTTAATTATAAAAAAAATGAAAAATTCAAGTGTTTTTGTGATGAAAGAATAATTTTAAACTAATGAACTCTTCCAAAGAGAACGAAATCAATTTTCTTCCTTCTCTAAAGTAGCCTCTATAAAATAGTGATTCCTCATCATTTTCAAAACACCCAAATTTGGAGAAAAACCCCAACAAATCCGGAAGAAAATCCTTTAAGATAAAAACTGCATTTTTGAATTCTAAAAATGTGGGAATTCTAAATTTATAGCTATAGAAGGGCATCCTTTAATAAGAGACGGCTGTCCTTTAGTACTAATCCTAAAATTTCCTAAAATCTCCCCTTACCTGGCCTGTGTAGGAGAGAGTGACCCACAAATGGGCACCCCTCATGTGACAGACAGTCGTCTGCCACTACTTAAGGCCTAAAATGAGGTTTTTATGCATATTTTGTTAAAATAATTGGAAATATCATGGAAATATTTGATAAAATATGAGAAATTCATTATCGAAGCTTCGAGATCCAAATTTGATGTCAGTAATATATTATTTTCTCATCATCAGGTAATCCTAATCTAGGCTGCCTTAGGTCACGATGTCTACAGGTTATCCATATTTAAGCCATAGATTTCATTATGATTTAATTTAATACATTAGGTATGGGAAGGATTAGAGTACCTTGACAATATTTTTAGTTAATGTTTTAATATTTGGTTTAGTTAGCTTTGTTATTTGTTTATTTTGTTAATTAGATTTAGACACTCTCAATTGAAAACTTGAGAATTTGTCTCAAATTAATCCTGCTCAACTTTAGATATCTTACTTAACAGCCCTTTATCCCTTGGGTTTGATATTATGGGCTCTTAACTATATTTTACTATATTACTTAACCAATCTAGTGCACTTGCTAGTATCATGGCAAGCTTTTAGCGCTGTTGTTGAGGATAAATGGTGTTCTTTGTTTGATATCTCTATTTGAGCTTAGTCTAAGACTTTTATTTTTCTTTATTTCTGATTTGGTGTTATTTGATAACTGTGAATTAAACTATATTTTTAGTGTGTTTTTAGGTGTTTAATTTATTTAATTTGATTTTAATTTAGTTAATTTTATGATTAATTTGTTAAATTAGTTATCTGTGGGCTTAATTGAGAATTTTGATGTTTTCAGGGGTTTAATTGAAAGAAGAAAGGTTGAAATTGCAAAAAGAAAGAAGACTTAGGGAAAAAGTTTAAAAGTGGGAAAGATAACTTAAATGAAGTACGTGAGGCGTAAGAAAAATGCTCTCCCAAGCATAATTTTACTCTCCTAAGTAGAAAACATGCTCTCCCAGGGTGTTTTGACTACTCTCCCATGCAGAAATAGAAAATTTACGATAGAAGTCTTCCTATTCAAGGAAAACTCCAATTAAACCTCATAAAAGGAAGTCTTGGCCAGCTAAACTTCTTCTTTTGAAGTGACCCCGGTCTATAAAAAGGCATCAAAGCTAAGGAAGAAAGGGATAGAGAGATAGCTTAGCATTTAAGTTTTTACGTAGTTTTATTTTTCTCTGTTCTGTTATTTAGTATTTCTTTTAAAGCTTTGTTTTGATTTTAAATATATCTAGTGAGTAGTTTCCTTTAACTTTTGCTAGAGGATACTTGGATCCTTAAATTTTATTGTTATGACTTAAGCTTATGCTTCAATTTAATGCAATTTTGATTATTTCTTAGTTTTTACACAAAGTCTTATCTTTATTCAATGAAAATTGGTTGTTAACTTGATTAATCATTGGTTAGTAATTGGTTTTGAGTTGATTATTGATATGCATGTTCTTAAATTAATTTATTTAGGTTGATGCATGATTATAATCTGAATAAGCTATAATTTTGTGTTGATTGAAGTAAATTACGATTGAGAAAGGTGTAACTAAGAATAGGTGAAAGTTAAATTACTTGAGAAAGGATTTAATAGACATCTAGGAGGATTAATTTAGATCTTTATGCTAAGTGTTGAGTTTATCTGAATAAGAAAATTTTAATGCCTGGAATGATAATCTTGAGTAAAGTTATCTAGGTCTATTAATCTGAATTCTTCATAATCATTTGTATTTTTCTTTTGATTAAGTCATAATAATATTGGTTAAGGAGGATAGACCTTTAGTGAAAGTTGCTTTTTAATATTGATTTTTATCTCATTCAATTTACTTGTTTTTTTATGTTTAATTATTTCAACTCTTTCAATTATTTTATTTTAGCTTTAAAATACTGCTTTTAGTTTTAATCTTCAACCATCATAACTTTGGGATTTATTTTCTTTCTTCTTCACACAAATTTTGTTTTAAAATTAAAATCACTCACACAAATACAAGTTTCCCTTGAGTTTGATATTTTGGGTCATAATTATATTTTCCTATATTACTTAGCCGATCTAGTATACTTACTAGACACTAGTCAAGTTTTTTGGCGCTGTTTCCGGGGATACATTGGTGTTTGTTTATTTATTTTGATTTTAATGTGATTTTATGTGTTCTTCTATTCTTCACCTATTTTCTGATTTTTTTTAGGTGCTAGTGGTTTATGGTGAGAAATAACCCCATTCTATCCGTAGACCCTGAAATTGAGAGGACATTACATAGGAATAGAAGGTTAAGAGGCAATATGGATGACCCAATAATAGAACCACCTATGAATGATCCTCCACCGCCTAGGATCGAAGAGCAATACATACCCCATCAAGCTCCCGATAATGGGTATAGACCTAGGACCATTAAGGATTATGCTATTCCTAGGTGGAATAAATAACATAGAACCATTAGGATTCCTCACCACTAGCCTTTTAAGATTAAACCCGCTACCATCATGATGGTACAAAGAAACCAATTTTTGGGTTCGGACATAGAGGATCCTGCACAACATTTAGATATGTTTTTAAAAGTTAGTGACACTGTGCAAATTCCTAATGTATCAACTGATGTAATTAGACTAAAACTTTTTCCATTCACCCTCATAGGAAAAGCTAGGGATTGGCTACAAATGTTACCTAATCAATCCATCCATTCTTGGCAACAAATGCATGAAAAATTTCTTTGCAAGTTGTTCCCACCTACTAAAATAGCCTTCATAAGAAAAAAAATTAGTGATTTCCAACAATTTTATGAGGAGCCATTCCATGAAGTATGTGAAAGGTTTAGGAGACTTTTAAAAAGCTGTCCATATCATGAGTTTTCTATTTATCCACTAATGCACATTTTTTATATAGGTGCCAATCCATCAACAAGATCTTTGTTGGATGCAGCCTCAAATGATAGCTTTATGAACCAAATTCTTGAAGATGCATTTTTGCTTCTTGATGAGATGGCTACTAATGATGCTCAATGGGCGACCTCTAGAGTAACACAACGAAAATAGGGAGTTCATAATATTAATGAAGTAGCTATGTTAAAAGCTCAAATGAAATTAATGAGAAAAGAGCATTTAGGAGAAATAAATGAGCTTAAAGTTAAGAATTTTCCATATTATCTAACGAAGTTGATGCTTATACAGGAATTCAAGGATCTCCGGGAATGAATAGTAATGAAGGAATGGTAGAAGAAGTAAATTCCTTGAACCCATATAGTAATACTTACAACCTGGGATGGAGAAACCATCCAAATTTTTCATGGAGGGAAGGTAATCAAACTTCTTCTTTTAACCCTAATCCTAGACCTCCTTTTAACCATAATCAACTTCCCAATAACCATCCTCCATACCAAAATCAAGCTCCACCATATTATCCAAACCAATACCCATCACAATCATACCATCAACCACCCGGTTTTCAAAAATCTCAACCTCCCCCTCCTCAAGAAAAGAAAACCAATATAGAAGTGATGATTGCAAATTTCATGGCCTCCCAAAACTCAATTTTGGCTAGTCAAGATGTTAGATGAAAATCACAAGATATTTAGATGAGGAACCAAGAGGCATCCATTAGGAATTTAGAGAACCAAATGGGGTAACTTGCTAGTTCATTATCCAATCGGACTCAAGGGACGTTTCCATCTAATGTGGACACAATCCAAAGGAGGAAGCTAAAGCAATCACATTAAGGAGTGGAAAAGAGATAGAAAAGACTAAAATTGGTAAGAATTCTTCCCAAGGGTGGAACCGACAACGAAGGTAAGTATTTCTTAAAATATTGAGAAAGTGCCTCCTACGGTTGAAAAGGGTAAATGTAAAGAAAAACTTATTTCTACGGTGCTTGATGAGTCTCGATTACCTTTTCCTATTCTAGCTAGAAAAGAAAGGCAAAATGAACAATTAAGTAAATTTTTAGACATGTTTAATAAGCTACATATAAATTTACCATTTACTTAAGTTTTATTACACATGCCTAAATATGCTAAATTTATGAAGGAACTTTCCACTAATAAGAAAAAGCTAGAAGGCATAGGAACGGTCTAATTATCTGGTAATTGTAGTGCTATACTGACCAATAAAATCCCTAAAAAGTTAGAAGATCCTAGTAGTTTTACATTGCCTTGTAAATTAGGAGGAAATTTTATTGGGCATGCTTTATGTGATTTGGGTGCTAGTATTAACTTGATGCCTTATCCAATTTGCAGGAAATTGAACTTAGGTGATTTAAAGGAAACCGAATGACACTTCAATTGGCGGATCGATCGATGAAGAAACCAAAGGGAATTATTGAAGACTTATTGGTGAAAGTCAAATATTTTATCTTTTCGGTTGATTTTGTGGTAATGGACATAGAGGAAGATAGGAAGGTACCGTTGATAGTGGGTAGGCCATTCTTGAACACAACAAGAGCTCTAATTGATGTTCATGGACAAATGGTCACTTTGAGGTTCAACAAGGAAGAAATGGTTTTTAATGTGAATAAGGTTTTAAAATACCCCTAGTATGATTTTGAAGAGTCCATTTATTTTATTGATGAAGCTCAAGAATGTGCCAAAACATAACAAGAGGAGATCATTCTCAATGATGAGCTTCAAAATTGTTTAATGCATCACAAGAAAATGGAAAAGTTGGAAGCAAAGGAGAAGAAGTTGGTAAAAAATTTGGAAAAGAGCATAGTGAAAATGATGAAATGGAGGATGACCCGTCCCCTCCTAAGGAAGATTATGAACTTTAAAAACTTCCATCTTATTTGAAATATATATTTTAAAGGATAATGCTGAACCAGTAATTATTTCATCTCTATTGACAAGTTTGGAAGAAAAAATGCTCATTGAAGTCCTCAAGAAGCACAAAGGAGCAATTGGTTGGGCAATATCCAACTTAAAAGGGATTAGCCCCAGCTATTGTACACATCGGATACCCATGGAAGATAATTTCAACCAGTGGTACAACCCCAATAAAGGCTCAATCCAACTATGCAAGAAGTAGTGAAAAAGGAAGTATTGAAATTACTTGATACAGGTAAAATCTATCCTATTTCTGATAGTAATTGGGTATGTCCTATTCAATGTGTGCCTAAAAAGGGGGGAATGACTGTAGTAAGCAATGAAAATAATGAGTTAATTCCTACACGTACAATAACGGGATGGAGAGTACGCATTGACTATAGGAGGTTAAACAATGCCACTAGGAAAGACCATTTTCCATTGCCCTTTATTGATCAAATGTTAGAAAGATTGGTAGAAAATAGATTTTATTGTTTCTTAGATGGATATTCAGCGTATATGCAAATACCTATAGCCTCGGAAGACCAAGAAAAGACCACATTTACATGTCCTTATGGAACATTTGCATATAGAAGAATGCCTTTTGGTCTTTGTAATGCACTACCACATTTTAACAATGCATGATGGCCATATTTCATGATTTTATTAAAAAATTTATGGAAGTTTTTATGGATGATTCACAATTTATGGTCATAATTTTGAATCTTGTTTGCATAATCTAGCATTGGTCTTAAAAGGTGTCAAGAGACTAACCTTGTTCTAAATTGAAAAAAATATCATTTCATTTTTAAGAAGGAATAGTCTTAGGGCATAAAATTTCTGAAAAAGGCATTGAGGTTGATAAGGCAAAAGTGATGTGATAAAAAAATTACCCCCACCAACTAGTGTTAAGGGCATTAGAAGTTTCCTTGGTCATGCCGAATTTTATCGTCGGTTTATTAAGGACTTTCTAAAATAGCCAAGCCACTTTCTAATTTGTTGCTTAAAGATGCTACATTTAACTTTGATGCTGAGTGTTTGCAGGCTTTTAATATATTAAAGCACAAGTTAGCAAGTGCATCAGTCATAACATCACCTGATTGGAGCTTATCGTTCGAAATTATGTGTGATGCAAGTGATTATACAGTCGGAGCAGTTTTAGGACAGCGAAAGGAGAAGATTTTCTACACCATCTACTATGCAAGCCATACACTCATAGGAGCCCAAGTTAATTACACAACCACAAAGAAATAACTCTTGGCAATAGTCTTTTCATTTGAAAATTTCAGATCTTATCTCCTAGGGTCTAAAGTTACGATGTGGTCGGACCATGTGGCATTAAGACACCTTTTTGCAAAGAAGGATTCCAAACTGAGGCTTATCCGATGGGTGTTACTACTCCAATAATTTGATGTTGAGATTAAAGATAAGAAAGGAGCTGAGAATTTTGTAGCTAACCATCTATCTAGATTGGATCATGCTAGCATTGAAAAGGGAGTAATTTCTGACTTGTTTCCTGATGAACATATTTTTGCTTGTTACACCTATGAAACTTAAGTTTCCTGGTACGCTAATATAGCTAATTTTCTTGCAGGTGGATATCTCCCTAAGGAGTTTACTTGGCAACGAAAGAAAAAGCTAAAAGCAGATGCCCAACACTACATTTGGGATGATCTGTATCTCATCAAAATATGCTCGGATCAAGTGCTAAGACGATGTGTACTGAAAACAGAATAAGAAGCTATCATGCAACAGTGCCATGGAGGAGAAGTGGGAGGCCATCATGGACCTAACCAAATGGTATAAAAGGTCCTCCAATCAGGTTTTTTCTGGCCAACTTTATTTCAGGATGTTAAAGATTTCATTAAACTATGCGATAGATGTCAACGGGTTGAGAATATTTCTAAGAAGGATGAAATGCCTATGAATAATGTGCTTGAAGTAGAAATTTTTGATGTATGGGGAATAAACTTCATTGGGACCATTTCCAAATTCATTTGGTTTTGAGTATATCTTGGTAGCAGTGGATTATGTGAGTAAATGGGTAGAAGCAATTGCTACTAGAACATGTGATGCAAAAATTGTGCTTGAATTCATTAGGAAAAATATTTTCACTAGATTAGGAGCACCTAGAGTTATTATAAGTGATGGTGACAAACATTTTATTAACCATCAATTTAAAACTTTGATGCGAAAATTAGGTGTTAAGCACAAAATCACAACCCCATACAATACTCAAGCAAATGGACAAGTGAAAGTATCTAATAGGGAGTTGAAATCAATCTTAGAGAAAACCGTCAACAATTCTAGAAAATATTGGTCTCTTAGGTTAGATGAGGCTCTATGGGCCTATCTAGATTCTAATCATATCTTGATTAAAAATGCACATCACTCAAATACAGCAACAATAAAACATATTAATTCATGTCAAACAACCACATGTAATGGCATAGATACTTCCACTTGGGGGTATGTACCATAACATATTGCTTGTGATATGGATTTTTATGTATTGAATAAATCCCAAAAAACTTAGATGCTTACTTGTCAAAGGCTTTCATGCCCCAGTGGATGCATTTTAGTTTATTTGGATTGTTTAAATACACAATCGCCAAAATCCATTTGCATGTGCTTTAAATAAAAAGAAGTTATGCTACCAATTTTCTACCGCTCACCATACATGTTCATTAGGTTCCCCGTTAACCCATAAGCTAATCCCATATAGGAAAAATATTGCACGGCCTCTTGTGTAGGAGTAATAAGGTTGAAAGGATATTTTCTTTCTTTTGCATGTGGTTGTTCATGTTGTATATATACATACATGTATTTTTTAATAAATTTTAAATTAACAGTTGCAATTGACAAAATGTGCATGCTATGCATGTATAGTTCTTTTTGATATATGTGCCTCTCACCTTATGTGCATAATTTTATGCCATAAAAATGTGTACCTACATGCATCTCATTTTACATGCAAACAAAAAAATAATAATATAATAATGTGAAATGCATGCATGTAGAAAATTATGTATGTTTCATTTTGTGTACCGTAAAATGCACATTCTGCATTAGCTTGCACATCTTGCTTCGTGCATAAATTTCTTCCCTACATCATATGCATGTCATATTCATGCATCACTTATATGTTACACATCATCATGTTTCATATCAATGAATTGAGTCACACATCATATGCATTCCATTCATGTGCATTGATCTCATGCAGTATGATGTAATATATTCACTATACATCATGTATATAACATATTTATATGCCATGCATCACATATCTCATGAATCACATATATACTGTGTATGTTCATATGTCATGTGTATCTTATGCGCCACACATTATCACATGCATACATTGTATGTATCATTTACGTGCATCATCATGTATTAGCCAATATCATATGCCCATACACCATCGTGATAATGCAATAATTGATCCATACATCACATGTATCTCTAACATATTTAATCTTATACATCATCCTATATGCATTGTTACTATACGAAAAGTGTGAATAATAATAAAAAATAATAGATTAACATTACCCTAGCATGGATATATATTAGTTCGTATGTATTTATTAATGCATGTTGCAACACATATGTATTAACATGCATCATACTCATATGTTTGCCCTTCATGTACATAGTACTATTTTTATAGCATGAGTGTATTAACACACAATATGACATGTGATGCATATTGGTCTGTATATGTAAATATTCACTATCACATGCATTGATAGGTATTCGAGCATACATTATGATATGACATATGTTTATCATGCATGTGTACATTGACATGTCATATAGTGTAATGGCTCAAACACTAGATTAGCCGCGAACAGTATTTTCTGATAGTGAATAGTATTTTTCAAGCTGAAAAGTACACCCAGAAGTGAAAAATATTTTATTGGACCATCAGAAAATATTGGTCATGGTGAGTCCGAGGTTGAAATTTGAAGTGAAACTATGGTCAAATGAGTCTCTAAAAGTCAAAAAGACGAAAAAGGTAGAGAGTCAATTTCTATTATATGGGAAATTAACTCAACTTTGTATAAATATTTAAAAATAGAAAACGAACTCCAAAAATTGCAATTAAGCCTAAAATAATGTGTAGATTATTTTGGCTGCAAAAAGTAATTTTTTCTATAACACCGGTATTTTTAGATCGGATCGATTTAATTGAATCGGATCGAAAATGGGATTCGATTGAGCCAAATATTTGCGTGCAACCTATTTTTGGGGTTATAAAAATTATGGAATCATTTTGGAAATAATTTGAACTTGGGTAATGGAAGAAATCAATTAGAATCATTATTGGATAATTAATGGGCTTTGATTTAATTAAACCAAGCCTAAAACCTAAGCCAACTTAAGAACACTATAAGTAGGAGGGTTGAACAGTGGGAAATGTGGGAAATCTCCTGAAATTGCCAGCTTCTTCTCCATGGTGGCTGAACTCCGTTCTTCTTCTTTCTTCTAAAAATTCTTCATATTTTCTTCATTATTTTCTCTTGATCCAAACACCAAAAATGATCTTCAGCCTCTCTAGTTGTTGGATCTAATCTCAAACTAGAGATTAAAGGGAGAAAAGCTAAGGAAAACAAGGGTTAAACGCATGGAGGTCAAAATAAGGTCAGTAGATCTTTGGATTTTAATTTGATTTCAAGGCACCTATAGGTAGATTTAGATGCCTAAAGTATGTTTTATGGTTATTTTGAGTTGAAATGGTGGTTATCTTGATGATTTTTGAGATGGAAATTTTTGCCAAGTGAGGATGATTTTGATGGATGATGATTTTCATGATTTCAAGTGAATAAAAGGCAACTCAAGGGAAGATTATGCATGAAAAAAGGTTAGTGACTACTAAATCTTAGTAATTTTCATTTAATTTCATGATTTTTCTTAAGGTTTATTAAGAAAAAATTTAGTGTAATTGATTAAATTTGAAAGTGATTGTATAATGGTTTAATTGGACCTTAATTAAGTGTGTTAGAATGCTTAATTTGAATTAAAAAAAATTATAAAAAATTATTTTATTGTTGGCCGAATTTCACCATGAAGAAAAAAATATATGTTAATTATTTTAATGAATTTAAACTTTAATTTGATAGTAAATGTGAAATTATGCATCTATAATTTTTTGTTGAATTTATAGAAATTATGTGAATATTTTCGGAATATTTATTGAATATGTACTTAAGGCAAAATTGAAAAAAATGTATGTATATTGAATTTTCCTTAATATAATACAATTGAACCTTAATTAAGCTTAAATATAAGCTTAATTAAATTGAAATAAATTTTTAAGAAAAAATTCTTTAATGGCCGAATCACATTCTTAAAGAGAAAGAATGTGTACATTAAGCATTTTGATGAAATTAAGAAATAAAATAAGGTAAAACATGAAATATAATGGCCATTAATTTTTAGAAAATTTATGGAGTTTATTCAAGAATTTTTAAGTTAAGCATAAGTGTATTTATATAGTGTATATGATGAATTATGGTGAAATGATTCATCAAATGAGTAAATATGATAATAATTGAAGAAATATATTCACATAAATTTTTATAGAATTCATGTGATTTATAAGAATATTTTGAAAATAAATATTGAACGTGCTTCATTGAAAATATTGAATTATTGAGAAATAATTCAATAAACAAGTAAAAGTTGGTAAAGTAATGTAAATTAATTTACATTTCGTATAAAGTAAATGAAAAAGTCAAATGATGCATTTTCGGGAAATAAAAAGTACAATGAGAATTGAATTATTACAAAATATTTCATAATCCGAATAAAATGGTGAGTTATTATAAATAATTCACAATCCGTATAAAATTATTTCGAATTCCGAATCATCACAAATTCAAAAAAGTAGGAAACTTGTTAAAAGTTAAAAAGGAATAAAATGAATGTAAAAAGTAAAATACTGAATTTTTAAGAAATAATTCAATAAGTGCCAAGAAAAAAAGGTAAATTATAATGATATAATTCACAAAGTAAGTAAAAAGGTACTGGAAGAATATTTGACTAAGTAATGAATTGAAAATATTCTGAAAAGATAATGTTTGATATCGCAATGAATTATGAAGACACAATTCAGTAACGGTATAAAAGTACTAAAAAAGAATTGAATGATAAATGTATTGTTCTGAAAAAAATAATTATGGAAACTAAAAGTCTGAAAAGTTTTCAGTGAAAAATACTTATAGTGAATTATTGTAGAATGATTTCCAAAAAATAATTGAAAAGAAAAGAAAAATAAATAATAATAAATAAAGTGATCGAAAGTAAAAGATTTGAATAGTCAAAGTTCTGAAAAGATTGATTGATAAATTGTACCGATTCAAAGAAAAGAATTTGCAACTATATAAAATTGAAAAGTATTATGAAAATAATTGATTGGTTTTGCCCTTAACAATAGTCAGGAAGCAACATTTTTGTACATGATATAAATTAATGGCTAGCCATAAGGACACCCTATACCGCAGTGCAAGTTATGACGACTTGCTTTGCTATGGGTAGGATCTCTGATCTCTATAGTATCTGTATCTACTCTGTGAGAAATGGTTCCTTAGGAATCATTTCTCAATCTGTCTGACGTGAACCCCACAAATATGACCCTATGGGGTCCACGTCCGGAATATCATTTCTGAGAGTCCTGCCATATTACACTAGGGGCATATTGAAAAAGATAAATCAAAATTTTAAAAGTAAATTGTAAAAGTTTTAAATGAAAAAGAAGTTAATTGAAGGAAATAAAAAAAGTTTTGAGGCAAAAATGTAATTTTCCTAAAATTTGTAATTAATGAGCAAAAATTAAAAGAAACTATTTTGTAAGGTAAAATAGAAATTTAATGATTAAATAGCCCAAAAATGTGTTTCTGTAAGAGAAAAAGAAATCAGTTCATAATTAAAAATTATGGCCTAAAATAGTAACATGTTATATGAAAAGTTCAAACAAAGCCTAATCTAAACTTTTGTAAGCCAAAAATTAACTAAAGGTAAAATAAGCAAATGAACGATAATGTTGTAATTAGAAATGGAAAGTAACAAGTTTGCAATAAGTATGAAAAGAATCTTTCTATAGAAAAAAAATAAGAAAATAAAGATTTATTTGCAAAGTGTACCAAACAAATTATTTCAATTTGCATTAAATGTTCAGAAGCTCTGATATAAATAAATTGATAAATAGTTGAAAAAGTTATAGTAAAATAAAAGAATTTATAGCAAAACAATAAGCTATAATATTTAAGAGTAAATTTAGTAATTAATGAAGGAATTAAGTATTTAATTGAAAATTTGCCATTACTGTGGCAATTAATTATGTAAATCGTACACTAAAATAAGATTTGTATTGAATTGATTAATTAAAGAGTTTTGCTTGAAAAGTCAAGGCATATGTAAAAGTTAAGTAAAATTAAAAGTAAGAAAGAAATATCAATTTTGCCATTGAACTGAAAAGACTGTCAAAATGATTACGAGTAACTGTTAATAAGACTACGTAATAATTGGTATAAATATGGTAATTATGCTTAATTGAAAATTCTAGGATTGGTAGTCATCACTAAGCATATTTAGTGCTTAGCACATAATTTTACTGCATGTAGGTTTTGAAGAGGACCTGGAGCATAGTACACCACAAAGTAAAGTCTAAAGAAAAGAATTTTTTGTACTTTTAGGTATTTTGGCATGTATATACTCAACTAATAATAGTAAGACTTGACTCTATATTGGATTATTATTGCATTAATAGTAATTATTATTATGGTAGTAAATGGATATGATTGGTATGTGAATGAATTATATGTATTTGTTATCTATGATAAATTATTGTGCGTCTTGGAGGCTGTGTTTTTGTTTGATTTTGCAGGAGGTCTTTAAGTAGGTAGCTGTTATGCTGCCAAAATTTTGATAACTTATATTTGTATAAGTTAGTTATCGTTGAAAAAAATTTCAAGCAAATCGATTAAGTTCATATTGGAAAGAACTATTCCGTTAAGGGTGTTACATTTAGTGGTATCAGAGTGATGGTTTAGGTGGTTCTTAGATCAGAGTGGGATAAGATTAAGTGATAAGTTTATCTGTATATACATGTCAAAGGTCAGTGGATAAGTGATAAGGAGTCTGATGTGTACTTGCTCCCCATTATGTTCGAAAGTAAAAGGTTGACATCTGTCTGAGATTGTTAGGTGTAAAGTGATTGATTCGGCATAGTAAAGATAGTAGATATTTAGAATGAAAGTGTTGCTGCTTAAGGTCTTATGGAGGCTAAAGCAGAATGACGAATTGTTGATTGAATTTGAGTGTGACCTAAGTGCCTATGTGTCATTGTGAATGAGAATGAGTCCATTGAAGAATGCAATAAAAAGAGTATGTTAGAAAATTTGGAAAGAAATTGTATATTAAGTTCAGACAGACTGTAAGGGACATAGAGAAACCCTGACTTACGTGTCATGGTTTAAATTGTTATCGAATTAGATGTGATATAGTCAGAGAAGGTTTTTGATAGTTGAAATGGTTCTAATGATAAGTTGAAGTCATTTAAGATGCTATATATATATCTGTCAGTGATTCCTTACAGGTGTGGGTACTTGATTAGATTTTTCATAGTTCTGGGATGGGATATGATATCTGTATTATATGAGAATGCATGATCGTATTCTATTGCATACATGAAATCATTCATTCATTGCATAGAATTTCATATTGTTTGACAGCATCTGATCCGCATCATATCATTTGTATAGACCCCACCTAATATGGGAAAATTGACAGGAGATATGATGAGCGTAGAGATGACCTAATAGCAAGAAAGGATTACCATTGTATTGTGATATAGTAAAAAGGGATAGTGAACTTAATTAAGATTATTTTTTTCGCTATTGGTGTGGCCATTATGAGATATTGGTCATGTCATTCAGATTTGCATATGTACTGAATGTTTATACAGACTAAATAAATAGGGTTTTCTGCCCTTATTTGGACCCGAGTATGATTATCTCTATTGGTATAATTCTGATATGTTCCAAGACATTGAAAGAATGTGATAAATATTTGAACTTTTTTCTGCCAATATTAAAGAAAAAGTAATTGTTTGTTGAGATTAGTTAATGTAATTTCTGGACGAATAAGGAGTTCCTGGATTTAGCTGGGTACCACCAGAGAGGTAATGCATTGGCTAGCATACTCAGCCTTAGAAAGCATATCTGATAATAAAATGTTTTCAAGTGAATGTATTTATACGATGAGTAAGTTCAAGAGTTAATGATAATATTTGCAGCTATTTGAATTGTAAGTGTTAATAACGTTTGGCTCCAAAATGAGTATGGTAAGTTAAAACATAAATAAAGAGGAGTAAACCATTTCCTTCGAGATCACCTTAATGTATGTGATATTAGAGTGAAATTTTGACAAAAGGGTCGTGGATGTTACCATTTGCCTGTCTATGTTTCAAAAAGAATGTGTTACTATGAGTGAGATTTTTGATAATCTCTACTCTAGCATAATGTTTCACTTTAGACTGATGGTCAATCGGAGTGGATATTTCAGATATTAGAAGAATTGTTTCAATAAAGTGTATGTGAATTTGGTAATGATTGTGAAAAGTACTCGTTTTTAGAAGAGTTTACTTATGATGATAGCTATGAGTCCCATCGAAGATAGCTTTGTTTGGGGCATTATCTGAAAGGAAATGTCAAGGTCCTTCATGTTGAACATATTTGAGTGTAAAGAAGTCAGTAAAGTTTGATTTGATTTGTGGTAGAAAAGAGATCTGTATACAGGTTATGGTGACCTGTGAAGGAAGATTAGTGAAGATTTTCAACTTAGAGTTCGGTCAGCTCAAGAACGAGTAAGTTCCATAAGTAAGCTTGCTTTGGAACCATTAAATGTGAAAGAATCTTTAATAAGACAATAACATTGTATCCTCTACTCTTTGTTATAAATAAATTTCGAGGACGGAATTTCTTTTAGGAGGAGAGAATTGTAATGGCCTGAACACTGGGTTAGTCATGAACAGTATTTTTTGACAGTGAATAGTGTTTTCTGAGCTAAAAAGTACACCCGAAAGTGAAAAATATTTTATTGGACCATCGAAAAATATTGGCTATGCTCTCCTCCGTATGCTGTCGCGACCCCCAGCTATTGTCGCCCTCGCGATAATGGCTCCTTTAAACTCCAAACCATTCCCTTACTCCTATAAAACAAATAGAACACCCACAACACAAAACACATAAAAGCAACAAAATACACACAAAATACCAACACATTAAATACTATACTCAGGAAAACTACACATAGAAACACAATATTTATGAGCTTTTCAAGCTCATATCAATTCCCCACACTTGAACTTTTGCTTGTTCCTAAGCAAAACCTAATAAACAAGCAAACAACACACACACACAATTTTAGAGCTCACACTTATATTTGGCAAATATTTAAAACCCACATGCAAAAACATTCATCTCTTCATAAATTTAGCCTAAATATGCAAATTCTCAAACCAAACCTTTATCCATTAAACTTAAACAACCAATGCACATTTGGAAAATTATTAAGTAGCAAAGCACAAGAATGTATGAACTTAAGAACTTGAATATTTTAATACATGTAAACATTATTCCACACCAAATATTACCTAAAATAGTTCTCACTCAAACACTATATTTTTAAAGCACTCAATCTCTCGATGTGTTTATGGGTTAGTGTGTCTCTCATTCCTTAAATATGCTATTGCCTACCATAAGCTTGTAATTAGTAAACATCTCCACTACTAGTATAAAATGACATATGAAATCAAAAGGGTCTTACATGGGTTGTAACTTGGCTTAGGTTAGAGGTAGGAGAAAAATTTTTGATTTAAGTAGCTTAAATTGTGAATAGAAACAACATTACGATATCATAGGAGATTTATTTAAGAATCTAAGCATTGCATGATGTAATTTACTTATATGCCCTTCTCAATGGGACACAACTACTAGTTTCTTTTTTATTTTCTTTCTTCTTTCTCTTTTTTCTTTTCTCTTTTTTTTTTATTTTTATTTATATTTTTTTTCTTTTGATATTTTAGAAACTAGCCTTGTTCTAATATTGATCCTAGAGAAGAAGGAAATTTCTTTAACTCATGTTTAAAATACCATCATGCTTATATTAATAATATATATCTCCTAATGATATAACAATTTATCTCTCTTCACGAAAGGGTAACACAAAGAAATGGATTTTTGTTTAGCAAAGGATATTGGCTAATTACATATTATTCAACAAAAATAGGTTAAAGGCTCAAAATTGGCTACCTAAAGTAAAAAAAGGTAAGTTTTTTTTAAAGCAAGCCAAAAATGGTTTATTTAAATGCACTTATCATTTTCATGCTCATCACATACTAAATGTAATCTCAAAGTTTACCTAGACTAAATTCTAGAGGAAATGGCTTATTAAGGCTCTCATACAAGAAAAATATCAATGTACAAGGCTCAAAACTCACTTAAGTTATAGGTCAAACTACCCTAAGCAATAAATTGGCAAAAATAATCATATAATACATGTGAAAAGATACTCAACTTAAAAAGAACCTACACCAAAGTGCTTTGCTAAGTCATGACCCTCACTATGTACATTAATTATCAAAATATAATAAAAATGATCAGCCAAAAAATTTGCCTAACTAGACTAAAAATAATAGAAAATTCAAGCTAAAGCATGCACTGATTTTCCAAATACACAAGCTCCAAAATTTAAATTCACAACACAATATACTCATAACAATAAACAAAAACATGCAACGACATAACATGCACATCCCTCCCCCCCCCACTTAAAGGACACAATGTCCTCATTGTGTGAGAAAATCAACATAGACAATCACATAACATAGACAAACACAAAATACATGCAAACACAAACACACAATAAAAATTAAAAGTAGGAGAAAAAGGAATGTTTAATTAGCTGGTCCATTAGGGGACCCCGGAGGTGAAGGAGTAAACAACACTTTCTGCTGGCGAAAGAAGGAGAGCAATTTTTAGCTCAAACTTTTATGACTTTTATGCATTCGGTGCATAGTAGCCTCAAGAGAATCCATGCGGGCCGCCATACTCTGATTGGTAGCTTCGATACCATTTAATTACGAGATAATACGCTGCATCTTCTTTAGTGCCCATATCCTCATCTTGTCTAGCACCAGAATCACCAGCTTCGCCATCGACATCGTCATCTTCGAAGCCATCTGAATCACCTAATGTGGTAGCAACAGAAGATTCGGGAGCCTTGCCTTTGCCTTTATCGTGACTAGGACCAGCACCCTGCACAAAAACATGAAATAAACTATGGAGGCCAACCACCTCGATCCAAAACATGAGAATTACGCAAGTATTTGACATCCATTAAAGCAACTAACTCATTATCATCCAAAGCAAAGTTAGCCAACTCGCCTAAACATCCTAAAATGATACCGGTAACTATGTAACACATGCCTACAGTTATTGTCCTAGCAATAGATGCATGGTACAACCCCAAATGAAATCTATTGAACAAGATGTTTTACACAAAAGCATCAATTCTAGCACATACAAGTCCTTAGTCTGAAATTTGGTACTCTCAACTCTCCTAAACAAGGCATGAAAAATATATTTATGAAATAAAAAAAAGCGTCATCCTTGATAAGTCGGTTAGGTAAATTCTTGTTATTAAAAACATCCAAGCCAGTTATTTTGTGCCAGACTGATTTGTGATAAAAAAATATTGGAGTTAAAATGTTTGCCATTTAAAGGAAAGCCAAAAACAAACTCACATCTTTGGTGCCTAAATTTAAAGTTAGTCTTTTTGTCATCAACATAAGCCAAAGTGACAACAAACTCTACAGCCCAATCTTTTCTAAAAGGTAAAGTCATGTGAGAAAAATTTCCCCATTTCATGTATTTAAGATGTTTATCAAATTGGGTAGTTAATCCTAAAGTAGTAATCAAAGCAAAATCTAAATACAGCATGCCTACATAAGTTTTTTTTGGAGAAAAATTTAAATTTCTCACCTTCCTACTCAGAAAAAAATGGAAAAGGGCAGTCAAACCTATCCTAAAGATACTCAGCAGCATTGGGTGGAGAGCTTGGACCTTTCATGGGCTGTTTGTCCTTATGACCAATAGTTTTCATTCGAAAACCATTATTTAGACTTGTGAAAATTAACTAAAATAAAAAAGATCAAGAAACGAAGAAAGAAACACACTCGCAAAACCAAGTAAAGAGAGAAGAGAAAAGAAGAATTTGGAAGAGAGGATGTTAGTGTAAGCCCTAGCCCCAATACATTGTTGTAAAAAACACTTAAGTTAATAAATGAGGCATTTGTTTTATCTATTGTATTCTTGTGCATATCAAATGATAAAACTATCCAAGAATGTTGTTTCAGTTTAAGTTATCATCTGTGAGGCACATGGTTGTAAGACCTTGAAACAATTGAGACTTCATTCTAAATATTCCTAGTCAGTCGTTGTTATGGGAATAACAAATGAATTAAGACTAGTATGCTCTCTCTGATAAGATGAGTTATGTCTTACGGATCATAAGGACTAAAGTGTCAATCAGAGATCATAGGTACATGTTTAGAACATGGTATCTGGATTCGATCCATTCATATGAGAGAGCACTACATGGTACAAGTCATAAGTATTTCTCATGTGCAAGTTTTGCATTAGAGTTCTTAGACCTAAAATCTCTATGAAACTCTTTATGAATTACTGTGTACTTTGACATACACCTAACGTACTCATAACAGAGTGACAAGTATGGGTATGATTGGGCATGTACTGATTCATATTAGAAAGCATAAGAGAAGTAAAGGGATTACCTCTCTCGATAAGAGAGAAAATATCATCGGCCACTTGATCAGTGAACTGAGAAGTGTATGGCCATACCGAGATAAAATAATGAGTAATCATTATTTATTTGAGAGTTCAATGTCACTGGAATATCAAGAAAGGAATTAGCATATATAAGGATGACTAGTTCCATGCCTTATATTAATTCTGATATTTATAGGTAAAGGACTATGAAAAATTGCATTAGGTCAGTAAATGCCATTTGCATTTTCATTTAATTTGGAATGCTATAATATTTTGCTAGAGAATATATATAACCTTTGGATTATTTATTAATTCATTACCAATATTAAATTGACCTATAGGATTGCACACAAAACATTAGGCTTAAAATATTTAAATAGCATATTGGGCATTAATTTGGGATTTTATTTAAAGTCAAATTAATGTATGTAATGGGTATTAAAATTACTAAATGGACCATGATCCATGAGAGAGAAAATCGACATTTAATAGGTTTATTTCAATTAATTAATTATCTTGGGATAATTAAGGTAATTGAGTATTAAATCTTAATAGCATTTTAATCAAGATGAAACACTTAATTAGGAGTGATGTGGCCGAAATTCAAAGGAAGAATCCTAAAGAATTTTGGCATGTATAAATCCCTAATGAAGTGGTTTGTTTTGATTAAATATCTTATGTTAATTTAAATTAATTTGAATTTAAATACTTATAGAATTTGAATTAATTTAAATGACTTAATTAGGACATGATGGGGGCTGAAAATTAGACCTAATTCTAGGGGATTTCGGCTACCACAAGTTTTCCTAATCTAGTGATATAAATTGATTAATTCTATTTGCCCTAGTTAGTTTTTCTCTCTCTTTGTGTGCTGCCACTCTCAAGGGAAAAGGACTCTTTCTTCTTCCTTTGGATTTTAGGCAACCATTAGTAAACCTTAGGAAGAACAAGATTAGATCTTGTGTCCTTCATTTGAATACCCATAGCCAAATACACAAAGATTAGAGCTAGCACTCTAGTTTTAAACCATCTTTGCAAGTGTGTGTGTGAGCATAGAGTGGTGTGGCATAAAGGTTTCTCCTTTGGCATTGGCGTTCAAGATCAGAAGTATATAAGTCTATCTTTTATATTGGCCATAGCAAAAATCAAGTTTTAAGAGCATTCAAGGTTGTAAGTTTTTTATAAAACCCTAAAATTACATGTTTCGATATTTTGTTGTATATTGCGTGGCATGAATGATCAAATTTTTAATTTTTCCACTGCATTATCTTCATGTTTATGCCATGTGATATCCTTTCAAAGGAGAGATATATAGAGGAAAAACCCTAGAGAAAACTCAAAAATAGCTGAGAATGGAAAATGAATTATCTTTTAGGGTTTTAAAATATATATAGGGCAGGTGAGCAGGCAGCCAAAATGGCCAAAAATTCAAATTTTGTGCCCTGTTGCGACCTCGTGACACTTAAGTTGTGATTGCGATTCTGCCACTCTCGTGACAGAAGACTCTAGCCCCTAGTGCATTGTGCTTACAATGTATGTCCCGCTCGTGATAGTACCTATAAACAAATCCTCTCATCCATGTCGCGCTAGCGACAAAGGTCTCGCTAGCGACAAGGTAGACAATTCACTTGTTAAAATTATTATTTTTTTAAATGGAAAGTAGGTATAATACATACAAAACAAAATAACCTATAAAATAAAAAATAAACTGCGTAAGTATCCCAAATAAATGTAAAATTGAACAAAGAAAAATAAAAATAAAAATACAAGCATAATAGAAATTAAACATACGAATAACCACAAAGCTAACTTCAAAGAGATAAAAGAGACCTATTTATCTTGTAATGCTCCATCAAAGTATATCATACACCGTTGACCATTAGCTTTAAACAAGTCTCCCTTATTGTTTTTAAGTTCTAAGTATCCATGATCAAAGACTTGTGTCACATTAAAAGGTCCACTCCACCTAGATCTTAATTTCTCAAGGAATAATTTTAATCTAGAATTGAAAAGAAGAACCTTATCTCCAATCTTAAAACTCTTATATTTAATGTGAGTAGCACACCATTTCTTAGACCTTTCTTTATATATACGTCCATTTTCATAGGAAAGGAGACAAAACTCATCAAGTTCGTTTAATTGAAAACATATTTTGATACCAGCCTCTTTAATATCGTAATTCAAAGTCTTTATAGCCCAATATGCCCTATGTTCTAACTCAATAGGCAAATGACATGCTTTTCCATACACTAACCTATAGGGAGTCGTTCCAATAGGTGCCTTAAAGGCAGTCTTATATGCCCATAATGCATCATCAAGTTTATGCGCCCAATCCTTCCTAGAGTTAGAAACTATTTTTTCTAGTATCCACTTAAGCTCTCTATTGGAAACCTCTATTTGACCACTGGTTTGGGGGTGGTAGGGAGTAGCTACTTTATGATGCACACCATATTTATGCAATAAAGATGCAAAAGATCGATTAATAAAATACGTACCTCCATCACTTACGATAGCATGTGGCACTCCAAACCGTGAAAAGAGTTTCTTTAAGAACTTAATCACCACCTTTGAATCATTGATTGGTAAAGCTTCAGCTTCAACCCACTTAGAAATATAATATACCCCAACCAATATATAAGCTTTCCCAAAAGATATAGGAAATGGACCCATAAAATCTATTCCCCATACATCAAAAATCTCAACTTCTAGAATATTATTCAAAGGCATCTCATCTTTTTTTCCAATAGTACCAGCCCTTTGACACCTATCACAGTTAGCTACAAAATTTCAAGCATCATGAAATAGGAAAGGCCAATAAAACCCACACTTTAGTACCCTAGAAGTAGTTTTTGCACCACCATTATGCCCCGAATATAAGGAATGACAATGTGTTAAAATGTTTACAACTTCTTCCTCACTCACACACCGTCTAATGACACCATCCCCATTTATTCTAAACAAATGGGGCTCCTCCCAAATGTAATTTTTAACATCACTAAATAGCTTCTTTGCCATGTTAAACCATAAGGTATAATCCTTGCAGCAAGAAAGTTAGCAAAATCTGCAAACCATGGCACATGCTCATAATTTATTGATATGAGAGATTCATTCAGAAAGGATTTATTAATTTCATTGCTATCCCCTATTGGTCCTTCAGCATTATCTAATCGAGACAAGTGATCAGCTACTAAATTTTCAGAACCCTTCTTGTCCTTAATTTCAAGATCAAATGCTTATAATAAAAGCACCTAACAAATCAACCTAGGTTTAACATCTTTTTTAGAAAATAAATACCTTAAAGTTGCATGATCCGTATAAATTATGACTTTAGATCCTAACAAATAAGACCTAAACTTATCACATGTATAAACAACAACCAACATTTCTTTTTCAGTGGTAGTGTTATTCACTTGAGGTGGTGATAATGTATGGCTAGCATAATAAATCACATGCAAATATTTATCAATTCTTTGACCTAGCACACAACCTACTGTTATGTCACTTGCATCGCACATAATCTCAAAAGGTAGTTCCCAATTAGGAGAAGTGACGATGGGTGCACTTATAATGACTTCCTTTAAAGTATTAAAAGCATTCATACATGCATTAGAAAAGTCAAAAGGTACTTCCTTTACCAACAAATTAGTTAAAGGTTTAGCTATTAATGAATAATCCTTAATGAACCTTTTATAAAAACCAGCATGACCTAAAAATGATATAATGCCCTTAAGTGTAGTTGGTGGAGGTAATTTCTCTATTAATTCAATTTTAGCTCTATCCACTTCTATTCCTCTACTTGAAATCTTATGGCCAAGAACTATACCCTCTTCAACCATAAAGTGGGACTTTTCCCAATTAAGTACTAGGTTAGTCTCCTTACACTTAGCAATACTCTATCCAAGTTATTCAAACACAACTCAAATGATTCACCATAGATAGAAAAATCATCCATGAAAACTTCCATGATGTCCTTAATAATATCCCTAAAAATAAAAGTCATGCACCTTTGAAAAGTTGCAGGTGCATTACATAACCCAAAAGGCATACGTCTATAGGAAAAAATCCCATATAGACAAGTAAAGGTAGTCTTTTCTTGGTCACTAGGGTATATAAAAATTTGAAAATACCCTAAATACCAATCCAAAAAATAATAATGAGAATGCCCAACTACCCTTTCCAATATTTGATCAATGAAGGGTAAAGGAAAGTGATCCTTCCTAGTGGCTGAGTTTAACTTCCTATAGTCAATACAAACCCTCCAACCTATGGTGGTTTTAGTAGGAATCAAATTTCCACTCTCATTTCTAACTACCGTCATACCTCCCTTCTTATGTACACAATAAATTGGACTCACCCAAGCACTATCTGAAATTGGATAGATAATTCCAGCATCTAGCAACTTAATGACTTCTTTCTTAACTACCTCCTTCATATTTGGGTTAAGTCTCCTTTGTCTATCTACCTTAGGTTTACATTCATCTATCATGTTAATCATATGTATTACAATATTAGGACTAATTCCTTTTAAATCTGAAATTTGCAACCTATGCTCTTTATTCTCTTTCTAACAACCTCTATTAACAAAGCTTCCTGCTTACTAGTGAGTGTATTAGAAACAATGATAGGTAAAGTATGATTAGAACCAAGAAATGCATACCTCAAATGATTTGGTAGTTCTTTCAATTCTACCGTAGGAGGACTCACTATTGAAGGTGGTAAAGGTGCATCATTTCAATATAAACATTCTGGCTTTGCACTCTCTTGCTCTTCCTCTCTACTAACTTCTTCCTTAATAATCACCTCCTCTCGACCTGCTTCATCAAAAACTGCTGCAACACAAGCATTTATGACATCTATTTTCATGCATACATTTTCATCCATGGGGTATCTTAATGCCCTATCCATGTGATACTCTACACTATCTTCCCCCACTCTTAGAATTAAAGTACCCTCATAGACGTCAACTAATGCCCTACCAGTTCTCATAAAAGGTCTCCCTAATATCAATAGGCATTTCACATCATATGTAAAGTCTAAAATAACAAAATCAGCAGGGAAAATGAATTTATCAACTTTAACCAACACGTCCTCCACTATTCCATAAGGTTTCTTAATTGATTGATTAGCTAATTGTAAAACCATTAAAGTAGTTTTAACATAATCTAACCCCAACATTTTGAAAATAGTTAATGGCATAAGATTTATGCTTGCTCCTAAGTCACATAAACATTTAGAAAACTCAACATCCCCTAAAATGCATGGAATTATAAAAATACCATTATCTTTTAACTTAGTTGGAAAGTTATTAGTAATAATTGAGCTACATGCCTCCGTTAACTCTATGGTAGATACATCTTCCCAACTTCTTTTCTTAGAAATTAAATCTTTAACAAATTTTGCATAATTAGGAATTTGTGTTGTAGACTCAACAAAATTCAAATTAATATGCACATGCTTTAATTTATTAAGGAAAGATTGGAATTGCTTATCTTGATCCTTTTGCTTTAAGCATTGTGGAAATAGTGGACGGGGTTGAAACACTTTTTGAGTTTTTGCTAGTGAAACCCCATCCATCATGCTCGCGACAGAAGGAAATTCTGCTATAACTAGCGTGCTTGCGATAGGTCCTGCACTCACAAGAGGTGTTGCTCCCTCCTTTGTCGTGATCACGATAGGAAGCGCGCTCGCGATGAAAGGCTTATCTTGCCTATTGCTTTCCTGCACATTTTCAAATTTATTAGCAAAAACAAATTCACTAATATAGGATTTTTCTGACCTCAAATTTATCGCCTTCAAATGTTCTCTTGGATTATCCTCCGTATTACTTGGTAAATTCCCTCGTAATTGTGACAGTAAAGCCTTGGCAATTTGTCCCAATTGAACTTCCAAGTCATGAATAGATGAGGCTTGATTCTTTGTAATTTGATCAAACTTAGTTTCCAGCTTCTTTTGGGTCTCCTCTTGAGCACTAAACTTCATATTAATTCCCTCTAAAAATCTATCCATCTTAACTTCTAAGGCTCCAAACCTATCTTGAGGTTGTTGAAACCCCACACCCCTATTTTGGTTGTTACTATTTCCCCAAAAAAAATTAGGATGGTTCCTCCAACTGGGGTTGTAGGTGTTTGAATATAGGTTTCCTCGTCCTTGCCCTTGGATAAAACTCACTTGTTCTTTTGTTCTAGCTAGTCCAAAGTTACACACCTCACTTCCATGACCTTGTTGTCCATATAGGTTACACCCACTTTATGGGCTACTTTCTATACCTAGGCTATTAATTTTCTATGTCAAATTCTCAATTTGGGCTTGCAATGCTACAACCAAATCAATCGAATGTACTCCCTTAGCATTCGAGAAATTTGATTCCCTTGCTCTTTCGGTTGGCCACATGCAATTTTTCATGGATATCTCCTCCAATAATTCAAATGCAGCCTCCGTTGTTTTCTTCATGAGAGATCCACCAGCCGCAGCATCTATAATGCCTCTAGTGGTTGGATTCACTCCATTATATAATGTTTGCATCAGCAATTCTCTTGGAAGATTGTGGTGAGAGCAAATTTTCTGTAATTCTTTAAATCTCTCCCATGCTTCATACAAAGATTCACTATCATGTTGAACAAAAGTAGTGATATCCTTTATAATCTTTGCAGTTTTGGCTAGAAGGAAATACTTAGATAAAAATGCTTGGGCTAATTAGTCCCAAGTTGTTATAGACCCCCTAGTTAGGGAATTCAACCAAGCTTTTGCTTTATCCTTCAATGTAAAGGAAAAAGCCTAAGCTTAATTACATCCGTCGAAACTCCATTTATTTTAAAGGTATCACATATTTCTAAGAAAATTACCAAATGAGCATTAGGATCCTCATTTACCAAACCATAGAATTGAATGCTATTTTGAATCATTTGTAAAAGTGATGGTTTAATCTCAAATTGATTAGCATTTACAGTGGGTCTTACCACCCCTTGTTGTGCACCACTCAATAATGATGTGGCAAAGTCCATCAACCGCAGTAGATTCTCTTCTTTAGCCATGGTCAATCTCTTCGTCCTATTTTTCCTCTTGTTAGATTTGCAGTTACTTGAAATAAAACTTTCTATCTTTAGATTCAACGATTCAAGTTCTTCTTGATAACTCCTTGTACGAGGCATGAACTGTCAAATCCTGAAAATACACAAAAAATAAGACTAATTAAATGTTGTAATCCAAAATCTTAAATCAAGTTTCATAATGTAATAATTTAATTATTTAATTTCCCTGCAACAGTGCCAAAAATTTGTTATGCTTTTTCTAAAAGCTGTAATACCGTAAGTATATGGTGCACCGATTATAGTACTTAAGATGTCGATCCCATGAGGAATGTTGATTGATATTACTCACTATTACTGCTTAATTTTAATCTTGTTTACAATGTTCATAAATTGGATATTAATCTAAAACTACTCTATCATGTAAGTTAATTGAATCCTAATTTATAATGATCAAAGAAGACCATTATGCAATGAAAAGCTAATAATCATACACTTGATACAATCATTTCAATTATTATTTATAATCTTATCAGTAAGCCAAGTTGGAATATATTTTCAATCCACTCTCTCGACATGAATTAGAATGCCTAGAACATGTAATTAAAATGCTAATTCTTAACTCTTGTTAATTAAATAGTTGATTCTAATTATACATTTTAAGATTATTCACCAACCTATAGAAATTATCTCTATATGTGATCTCTCAAACTATACTTTGATAATGAATTTTTCATTAACTATCAGAAAGATATTGCTCTTGTTGGATTTTAACGGTTACATGCATCACATACATAAGCGGAATTTTAAAATTTTTTAACCATTAGTTCTGATCTTGTCATGAATACACAATATAACTATATGAGAATAAGAAAAATCACCTTTGATTTTTGTTGAACAGTTGATTTTACTTCGCACCGGGTTGTCGCAAACCACAGTGTCCAAAATCGAACACCTCCAATGAGTAATCCACACTAGAGAGGGGTAAATTGAACCAAAAAATTGGTGTTCAACTAGGGCTAGCCGAAATCCAAGAGGCTAGCAATGGAAGTGGCGCAAAAAGGGAGAGAGAATTAAGAGAAATAGACTTTCCTTTTGTTTTAATCACTTAACCCTAATTTTCATTAGTTGGCCTTTTATAGTTAGGTTAAAATTCCAACTCCTTAATAAGATTGGGCTCTTTAAAATTTCTGGAGAATTATTAATTGGGCCTCTGGAATTAATTATAATCATTTGGGCTTAATTAAATCCAAATTAAATCTTTTCATAAAAGACTATGCACAAAATCCACAAACTAGGCCCTTTGTGCATCTAATTGGATTTAAATACCCAAATGGATTCCAAATCCAACCAAATTAAATATGTGAGTTCCATAACACTTATGTAACATATATAAATTAATTTGGTCCAAGAAAAAGCCCTCTAAGCCCTTCTGTATGGAGTTGGCGTGTAGCCCTCTTCTGGAGGGCTTCCTCCAACTTCTTCATTCCTTTGGCCCTTTATAATTTCTCCAATGGTCCTATTAATTATTATATCAGTCCTATAACATTTATAGTAGTCTTATAACACTTATAAGACAATAATAATAAATCATGAAATACATTATTTCATTTAGGTCCAATTTACAGAACATTTCTCAAAAGTTTTGCGGATAATTTTATTTGATCATAATTAATTAAACTCTTTAATTAATTATTATCATATTCTCCTCTCTACCTTTATAATAATATCAAATATTATTATCCTTGTCATTTTACCATTTTACCCTTTTCTCTATATGTATGTGACCTATTGGGTTCCTGTCCATGTTGGCAGTATAATATGTAATTGTGAGTTCTATTCAAAACTCACATGATTTAAACTCCTTTAAATCATTTTATCAATCTCTATTGATATTTTGATACATCATTATACAAGTCATGATTGGCCTCTAGCTAGGCATCATGACTACCCAAATGTCAGGAAAGTCATGTGGTTTGACTGTACCCTTCCATAGAAACAGTTACCGTGCAATTACTCCTTTCACCACTCTTATCTCAATTAGATTCTGAGTACGGATTTCTGTCAACTCATATAAATTTAATTATGTATGTTCTATTAATTTAACCATTGTTCCTAAAATGCCCTTCATGGATCTCCATCCATCTCGGCATATTACTTTGGCCAGGATTCTCTGAACAAGGCAATTATAGAATCATGCGAGATAACTTCCCTTGTTAAATCTGGGATGGTGAATCCTTTGTCAATCACTCAACTATCTTCAAGTAGGTCATGATATACCCAATCTCCTAACTATGTTCACTCCCAGTTGGAAGTAATCAGTTATGGAGTCAAAGTATACCACTTGCTACTTAAGATAACTTTGGTGATCTCAAGTCTAAGGATACTTGCACAACCGCTATGAAGAGATTCCTCACCGACGTAGATTTAATATCCATATGAGGATTCTCTTTACAGGTCTCCAATGAACTTGTTCCTCTAACAAGCATCCACATGTTAGCTTTGATTATCATCCATAATCACAATTATGAGAACCATTGCTTGAACCATTCAAGAAGCATAACATGTGCTAGTATGTCCGAATTAACAATGTCTAGCTTATTAATTCTATGACTAGGGATATTTAGATATTAACACATTTGCATGCGATAGACATCTCACATCATGAACACCTTCATGATTGCCTTTGCACTGTGTTTATAATATCTAGGACTTTATTTATTAATTTAAGATTTACAAACTCATGTATTCAAACACAGCATTAATAAATGAATGATGCCTTTTATTAAGAATATAAATTTCATACATATGAAAAACATCCCTATTACATGGGCTCTAGGGCATACTCTCTAACAATCTCCCACTTGCACTAGAGCCAATCACTCATATGTCTCAGATCCATGCTATTTATATGGTGATCATGCTTTATCTGGGAAAGTGCTTTAGTGAGGGGATCCGCCACATTGTCATCTGTGGGAACCCTTTCTATTTTCACATCATTTCTAGCTACTATTTCCCTTATGAGATGGTAGCGTCTGAGAACATGTTTTGATCGCTGATGAGACCGTGGTTCCTTTGCTTGCGCAATGGCTCCATTGTTGTCACAATATAAAGGAATCGGATCAACAATGCTAGGCACCACTCCTAGTTCGGTTATGAACTTTTTGATCCAGACTGCTTCTTTGGCTGCTTTTGAAGCGCAATGTACTCAGCTTCCATCGTGGAATCAGCAGTTGTTTCTTGTTTGGAACTTTTCCAACTAACTGCTCCTCCTCCCATTATGAACACATAACCAGATTGTGATTTATAATCATCTTTGTCAGATTGGAAGCTGGCATCTGTATACCTGTTTACTTCCAAACTGCCCTCTCCATATACCAAGAATATATCCTTAGTCCTTCTCAAGTACTTAAGAATATTCTTGACAGCTGCCCAATGTTCCTCTCCAAAATTGGATTGGAATCTGGTTGTGACACTCAAAGCAAATGCTACATCTAGACGTGTACATAACATAGCATACATGATAGAACCAATTGCAGATGCATATGGTATTCTATTCATGCTCTCTCTATCCTCTAGTGTCTGCAGACACATAGACTTAGAAAGGTGTTTCCCATGCACCATGGGTATAAACCCTTTCTTAGAGAGGTCCATATTGAACCTCTTCAATACTTTATCTATATATGTACTCTGAGAAAGACCTAGCAACCTATTGGATCTATCCCTATAGATCCTTATTCCCAGAATATAGGATGCTTCTCCAAGGTCTTTCATGGAGAATTGCTTGGATAACCATATTTTAACAGATTGGAGAAGAGAAATGTCATTTCCCATGATCAATATGTCATCTACATATAGAACTAGGAAGACAATTGCACTCCCACTGACCCTTTTATACACACAAGGTTCATCTTTATTCTGTGAGAAACCAAACTCTTTGATTGTCTCATTGAATCGTATGTTTCAGCTCCTAGAGGCTTGCTTCAATCCATAAATGGATCTTTGAAGCTTGCATACCTTTTTGCCATTTCCTGATGTGAATCCTTCTGGTTGTGTCATATACACATCCTCAGAAAGATTTCCATTAAGGAAAGCTGTCTTCACATCCATTTGCCAAATCTCATAATCATAATGAGCTGCAATGGCTAAAAGTATTCTTATAGACTTAAGCATCGCTACAGGAGAAAAAGTTTCATCATAGTCAATACCTTCTTTTTGACGATAACCTTTTGCTACTAAGCGAGCTTTATAGGTAACTATATTACCTTCCATGTCAGTCTTCTTTTTTGAAGACCCATTTGCACCCTATGGGTTTTATTCCTTCAGGTGGTTGAGTTAAAGTCCATACTTTATTCTCATACATGGAGTCCATTTCGGATTGCATAGCCTTAAGCCATAAATCACATTCTGAACTGTTCAAAACTTCTTGATAGCTTGTAGGCTCATTGTCCTCTACTACAGTTATGCCTCTATCCGAATCAACGTGAAATCCATATCTCATAGGGATAGAATGCATCCTAGTAGATCTTCTAGGATTTTGTGTATAATCAGGTTCAACTGTAATCTCATCATTATGAAATTCAGTTTTGGGTTCAATCGGTTGATCAACTTCTATTTGTGGGTCTTGAACTTCACCAAGCTCAATTTTACTCCCACTGTCCTCTCGTAGGAGAAATTCTATTTCCAAGAAGACAGCATGCCTTGAAACAAACACCTTTTGTTCTAAGGGATGATAGAAATAATATCCAAACGTTTCTTTTGGATATCCCACAAATAAACATTTATCAGACTTAACATCCAGTTTGTCTGACATTGTCCTCTTCACATAAGCAGGACAGCCCCATACTTTCATATGAGAAAGCGTGGGTTTCTTGTTATTCCACATCTCATATGGAGTAACATCAACCGATTTACTAGGAACTCTGTTTAACATATAAACAACAGTTTCTTGTGCATATCCCCAAAAAGACTTAGGCAAGTCCGCTCGGCTCATCATTGATCGAACCATATCTAATAGTGTTTGATTTCTCCTTTCAGATACACCATTGTGTTGTGGTGTATATGGAGGAGTCCATTGAGATAAAATCCCATTATCTCTAAGATAATCCTGAAACTCATGACTTAAGTATTCTCCACCTCGATCTGATCTAAGTGTTTTAATACTTTTGCCAAGTTGTTTCTCTACTTCATTTCTGAACTCTTTGAACTTTTCAAATGCTTCAGACTTATATTTCATTAGATAGATGTATCCAAACCTGGAATAATCATCTATGAAAGTAATGAATTAGGAGTAACCTCCTCTGGCATGTGTAGTCATTGGACCACATACATCTGAATGTATTAAGTCCAAAACCATTTTAGCTCGTTCTCCTTTACCAATAAAGGGAGCTTTTGTCATTTTTCCCAATAAACAAGATTCACATGTATCAAATGATTCATAATCAAATGATCCCAAATCACCTGACTTGTGTAACTTGGTCATGCGTTTTTCATTTATATGGCCTAAACGACAATGCCATAAGTATGAGGTATTCAGATTATCATATTTCATTCTCTTGGTATTTACATTATGTACTTCTTTAATTAAATCAAGAACAAATATACCATTCTCAATGATAGCTTTTGCATAAAACATATTGTTCTTAAAAATGTAACAACATTTGTCCTTCAAAGAAATATCATAATCGTTCATCAAACGACTGAAAGAAATAATACTTTTGGATAAGGCTGGAACATAATAACAATTGTTTAATTCCAGTACTAATCCACTAGGAAGAGGCAAATAGTAAGTCCCCACAACTGTTGTAAAGATGTTCTGTCCAGTAGCTGACTGCAAACATATCTCTGCTTTTCCAACTCTTCTAAAGCTTCTAAGCCCATGTAGATCATTACACAAATGTGATCCACATCCGGTATCTAATACCCAAGATTGTTTTGAAGCAATAGAATAAGTATTAATTTCTATCATATGAATACCTGAGCTAGAAGCAACAGCATGCTTCTTCTCCTTGAGAGAATATAGATAGGCCTTGCAGTTACGCTTCCAATGACCATCTTTTCCACAATGGAAGCAAGTTCCTTTGGGATTCTCTTTCTTGGCAACCTTCTTCTTGGAAACCCCACCATCCATTATCTCATATTGCTACGAAGCTCTGAGGACATAGCACCCAGCATCAGACATGCTTGCTGCTTCACTATCCTCCTTGCATTTTCGATAAATACCTTTGATCTCATCAATGGCATCATCTGATGGAAGTGGTGGTGGATCTTTATACAAGACATAATGGATCTTTTCAGCTATGAGAACAATTCTCACTTGTTTGATCCAGTCAGAATAGTTGCTGCCAACCAGTTTGTTATCTAAGATTGATCGTATATTTGATGTGCTCATGATGATGACATAGATGTGAAAAAGAAAAGATATGAGAGTATGTTCATATATATGTATGCATTAATAAGGTCTTTAATTAATACATTTACTCCCACTATTTTATTGCGAATTAATAGCCCTCACTATATAATTCAAGAAAACCCGATGGTTTTCTTAGTGGGCCAATATCCAATCCTTGATATGTAATTTGACCTTGACTGTGGTCAACAAGCCAAATTCCATACCCTTGAAAGGTAGGTATCCATATACCAATTGTGTCTCTACACAACTATTGGATCATTAGGTTATCAACTCTTGATGCGTGCATATCATATATGCATTCCCTAATCTTGCCTCTAGAACCATTAGCCTTGACTGTAGTCAACAAACTAATGGGCTAGCTAAGATGACCCATTTTATTAGATTTGAATATATTCGATATAATGTGAGCTTTACTGTGGTCAACAACCCACACTATAAAGAACTCTGGTTCTCCTCAAATTAATGGAAGGCTTATATACCTTAGTATTTGTTTGAGGGTTTTAGTTAATTAAGTCTCATCATACATGGTTGGCATACATTGGTATGCATCCTATATCTATCACATAAATATAAGCATACAAATATGGTATAGTTATGGACTTTACTACATTGATTTCCCCGAGCCAAGAGGGAAATCAAAAGGTCACACCTAGGTAGTATGCATGATTCAAACAAGAAAAATAATTACATTATCTTCAAGCTTGTTGGATCTCCATCCGGCCCATCTTGCTCCTTGAAAATGGTCTCCATCTCTATTTCTAATTCTAATCTAAGTAATCTAATTACATATTACAATTTGAAATGAAATACAAACCAAAAACAAGTAGCCGGGACATGAAAGTCCTCATTGGGCCAAAACATGCATGATGCTCAATCACATTGGGCTTTGTCCATAACTATCCATCATGCCAATCATACACCCTTATATGCCTTTCTAATGCATAAAGAAATGGATTACTAACTTTGTTTCAACCTTTTAAACTATATTTTGAGTTATTTTAATGATGTGATCAAATTAGGAAACTTTTTCCATTTTGGAAACTTTCATTTTAGGAAACCTTTTTGCATGATTGTGTTCTTGCCTTAATAATCAATCAAATTGATTATTAATTAATTATAAATTGATTATTTAATTAATTAATTATATTAAATAATTAAAAGAATCAATTTTGGGCTTAAAACAAGTGTAGGCCGAAACCCACAGAAGAAAAACCCTAAGTGTGTTCACACACAAACTAGTTTTGTGTCATTTGGACAATTTGGGCCTTCTGGAATGAGCCAAGCCCACTCCAGCCCTTAAAACCCATTAATAAACTTAATTAATGTTTATAATAGTTAATTTAAATCAGCTCCTTGGGCCCACCAAGTCATTCATTAATTTAAACCAAGTCCGTAAACATAATTAAGCCCATTAAGTGGTTTTAATGAATTAAAATTAATCAAATTAATTTAAGGCCCATTTTAATTAATCCAATTAATTAAAAACACTTTAATATATCATATATATCAGATTTAGAAGATCAAAAGTCGTTCTAACCATGAACACATCAAGAACACACGAAGAACACCAATTTATCGAACTTTTCGACAAAACTAGTTTTCATGCAAAACTTGTTCGATTTTAAGTCCGTTCGATCCTACGGCTTAATATCACATATTAAACACATAAAATATCATCTAAATGATTTTTAAATGGATCCATAAGAAATTAAATTAGAACAGCCCCTACATTACCTAGGGTTTCATGCCAAACCCTAATGGGTTTCACGCCAAACCCAAATCACTTTTCTTCAAAAATTTCGGTTTTGTTTCCACAAAATTTATTTGATCACAAATACATCCAGAAATCAATATTTCTCATTCATGAATAATTAAATCTCATATTTTAAAGTTCATGAAATAAATAACTCAAAATAAAACAAAACTTATTTCGCAGAATAATATAGAATTGTATATCCATGGCAAAACCGTGGCTCTAATACCATGTTGGATTTTAACGGTTACATGCATCACATACATAAGCGGAATTTTAAAATTTTTTAACCATTAGTTCTGATCTTGCCATGAATACACAATATAACTATATGAGAATAAGAAAAATCACCTTTGATTTTTGTTAAACAGTTGATTTTACTCCGCACCGGGTTGTCGCAAACCACAGTGTCCAAAATCCAACACCTCCAATGAGTAATCCACACTAGAGAGGGGTAAATTGAACCAAAAAATTGGTGTTCAACTAGGGCTGGCCGAAATCCAAGAGGCTAGCAATGGAAGTGGCGCAAAAAGGGAGAGATAATTAAGAGAAATAGACTTTCCTTTTGTTTTAATCACTTAACCCTAATTCTCATTAGTTGGCCTTTTATAGTTAGGTTAAAATTCCAACTCCTTAATGAGATTGGGCTCTTTAAAATTGCTGGAGAATTATTAATTGGGCCTCTGGAATTAATTATAATCATTTGGGCTTAATTAAATCCAAATTAAATCTTTTCATAAAAGACTATGCACAAAATCCACAAACTAGGCCCTTTGTGCATCTAATTGGATTTAAATACCCAAATGGATTCCAAATCCAACCAAATTAAATATGTGAGTTCCATAACACTTATGTAACATATATAAATTAATTTGGTCCAAGAAAAAGCCCTCTAAGCCCTTCTGTATGGAGTTGGCGTGTAGCCCTCTTCTGGAGGGCTTCCTCCAACTTCTTCATTCCTTTGGCCCTTTATAATTTCTCCAATGGTCCTATTAATTATTATATCAGTCCTATAAAATTTATAGTAGTCTTATAACACTTATAAGACAATAATAATAAATCATGAAATACATTATTTCATTTAGGTCCAATTTACAGAACATTTCTCAAAAGTTCCGCGGACAATTTTATTTGATCATAATTAATTAAACTCTTTAATTAATTATTATCATATTCTCCTCTCTACCTTTATAATAATATCAAATATTATTATCCTTGTCATTTTACCATTTTACCCTTTTCTCTATATGTGTGTGACCTATTGGGTTCCTATCCATGTTGGCAGTATAATATGTAATTGTGAGTTCTATTCAAAACTCACATGATTTAAACTCCTTTAAATCATTTTATCAATCTCTATTGATATTTTGATACATCATTATACAAGTCATGATTGGCCTCTAGCTAGGCATCATGACTACCCAAATGTCAGGAAAGTCATGTGGTTTGACTGTACCCTTCCATAGAAACAGTTACCGTGCAATTACTCCTTTCACCACTCTTATCTCAATTAGATTCTGAGTACGGATTTCTGTCAACTCATATAAATCTAATTATGTATGTTCTATTAATTTAACCATTGTTCCTAAAATGCCCTTCATGGATCTCCATCCATCTCGGCATATTACTCTGGCCAGAGATTCTCTGAACAAGGCAATTATAGAATCATGCGAGATAACTTCCCTTGTTAAATCTGGGATGGTGAATCCTTTGTCAATCACTCAACTATCTTCAAATAGGTCATGATATACCCAATCTCCTAACTATGTTCACTCCCAATTGGAAGTAATCAGTTATGGAGTCAAAGTATACCACTTGCTACTTAAGATAACTTTGGTCATCTCAAGTCTAAGGATACTTGCACAACCGCTATGAAGAGATTCCTCACCGATATAGATTTAATATCCATATGAGGATTCTCTTTGCAGGTCTCCAATGAACTTGTTCCTCTAACAAGCATCCACATGTTAGCTTTGATTATCATCCATAATCACAATTATGAGAAACATTGCTTGAACCATTCAAGAAGCATAACATGTGCTAGTCTGTCCGAATTAACAATGTCCTATCTTGTTAATTCTATGACTAGGGATATTTAGATATTAACACATTTGCATGCAATAGACATCTCACATCATGAACACCTTCATGATTGCCTTTGCACTATGTTTATAATATCTAGGACTTCATTTATTAATTTAAGATTTACAAACTCATGTATTCAAACACAGCATTAATAAATGAATGATGCCTTTTATTAAGAATATAAATTTCATACATATGAAAAACATCCCTATTACATGGGCTCTATGGTATACTCTCTAACAGCTCTCGCTAACTCTCTTACTTATAATCACTTTGATGATTTTCAGAAAAGGAATTGCCATCTAAGGTCTTTTTTCTTAACTTATAATGATATTAATAAAGTTTCAATAGAAAATTCTACATACAAAGACTATAAATGTAAAAGGAAAATAGAAAATCATTCATATAAATCAAATGCCTAAATAATATTCATTTATTAAGTATAAAGAACAAGTGAAAATAAGAAATAAAAGAAGGGGATCTCTTAACCCTTTTTCCTTTCATCAAAAATAGTCTTTTTCCTTGCTTGTCTTCTCTTTAAGCCATAAAAATAAAACTAATAGTTAAAATGCTAAAACTATTGTTCTCAAATTACAAAATCAAATCTAATCATCCTCCTTTTAATTCTATTCAAAATAATATTTATATGACTCTAAAAGAAATGTCCCTTCAAAAGGGTTGCAAATCTTGATTAATGAACATAACTCTTGAAGATCAACTACCTCATTAACTGCCTCTTGTCGCGCTCGCGACCAATGTCGCGCTCGAGACATGGCATGCCCAGACTTTGCTCGTAATTCCTTCGTAGTCTGCTAGCTATGCTCTCCTCCATATGCTGTCGCGACCCCCAGCTATTGTTGCCCTTGCAAAAATGGCTTTTATAGCCCTAACCTTTCTCTTCTCCAAATGATGTTCTTTAATCTCCAAACCATTCCTTTACTCCTATAAAACAAATAAAACACCCACAAACACACAAAACACATAAAAGCAACAAAATACACATAAAATACCAACACATTAAACATTATACTCAGCAAAATTACACATAGAAATACAATATTTATGAGCTTTTCAAGCTCATATCAAGAATGTTTAATTTGAATTAAAAAATTTTGTAAGAAATTACTTTATTGTTGGCCAAATTTCACCATGAAGAAAAAAATGTATGTTAAATATTTTAATGAATTTAAACCTGAATTTGATAGTAAATGTGAAATTATGCATCTATAAAATTTTGTGGAATTAATAAAAATTATATGAATATTTTCAGAATATTTATTGAATATGTACTTAAGTAAAAATTGAAAAAAATGTATGTATATTGAAATTTCGCTTAATATAATACAATTGATCCTTAATTAAGCTTAAAAGTAAGCTTAATTAAATTAAAATAAATTTTTAAGAAAAAATTCTTTAATGGCCGAATCACATTCTTAAAGAGAAAGAATGTATACATTAAGCATTTTGATGAAATTAAGAAATAAAATAAGGTAAAACATGAAATATAATGTCCATAAATTTTTAGAAAATTTATGAAGTTTATTCAAGAATATTTAAGTTAAGCATAAGTGTATTTATATAATGTATATGATGAATTATGGTAGGTTATAAAATGAGTAAATATGATAATAATTGAAGAAATATTTTCACATAAATTTTTATAGAATTTATGTGATTTATAAGAATATTTTAAAAATAAATATTCAACATGCTTAATTGAAAATATTTAATTATTGAGAAATAATTCGATAAACAAGTAAAAGTTGGTAAATTAATTTATATTTCATATAAAGTAAATGAAAAAGTCAAAGGATGGATTTCCAAGAAATAAAAAGTACAGTGAGAATTGAATTATTATAAAATAATTCATAATTTGAATAAAATGGTGAGTTATTATAAATAATTTACAATCCATATAAAAGTATTTGAAATTCTGAATCATCGCAAATTCAGATCGAAAAAGTAGAAAACTTATTAAAAGTTAAAAAGGAATAAAATGAATGTAAAAAGTAAAATATTGAATTATTAAGAAAAAATTCAATAAGTGCCAAGAAAAAAAGGTGAATTATAATGATATAATTCACAAAATAAGTAAAAAGGTACTGGAAGAATATTTATATATGTAATAAATTGAAAAGATTCTGAAAAGATAATATATGATATCACAGTGAATTATGAAGACATAATTTAGTAATGGTATAAAAGTACTGAAAAAGAAATGAATGACAAAATGTATTATTCTGAAAAAAATAATTATGGAAACTAACAGTCTGAAAAGTTTTCAGTGAAAAAAGCTTATGGTGAATTATTGTAGAATAATTCCAAAAAAGTAATTGAAAAGAAAAGAAAAATAAATAATAATAAATAAAGTGACCGAAAGTAAAAGATTTGAATAGTCAAAGTTCTAAAAAGATTGATTAATAAATTGTGTCAATTCAAAGAAAAAAATTTGCATCTGTCTGAAATTGAAAAGTATTTTGAAAATAATTAATTGGTTTTTCCCTTAGCAATAGTCAAGTAGCAACATTCTTATACAGGATATAAATGTCTAGCCATAAAGACACCCTATATAGCGGTGTAAGTTATGGCGACTTGCTTTGCTATGGGTAAGATATCTGATCTCTATAGTATCTATATCTGCTCTATAAGAAATGATTCCTTGGGGATCATTTCTCAATCTATCTGATGTGGCCCTATGGAATTCATGTCCCGTATATCCTATCTGAGAGTCCTGTCATATTGCACTAGTGGCATATTAAAAAAGATAAATCAGAATTGTAAAAGTAAATTGTAAATGTTTTAAATGAAAAAGAAGTTAATTAAAGGAAATAAAAAAAAGTTTTGGGGTAAAAATATAATATTCCTAAAATTTATAATTAATGAGCAAAAATGAAAAGAAACTATTTTGCAAGGTAAAATAGAAATTTAATGATTAAATAGCCCAAAAATGTGCTTTTGTAAGAGAAAAAGCGATCAGTTCATAATTAGAAATTATGGCCTAAAATAATAACATGTTATATGAAAAGTTCAAACAAAGCCTAATCTAAACTTTTGTAAGCCAAAAATTAACCGAAGGTAAAATAAGTAAATGAACGATAATGTGGTAATTAGAAATGGAAAGTAACAAGTTTGCAATAAGTAGGAAAAGAATCTTTCTATAGAAAAAAAATAAGAAAATGAAGATTTATTTGCACAATGTACCAAAAGAACTATTTCACTTTACATTAAATGTTCAGAAGCTCCGATATAAATAAATTGATAAATAGTTGAAAAAGTTATAGTAAAATAAAAGAATTTATAGCAAAACAATAGCTATAATATTTAAGAGTAAATTTAGTAATTAATGAAGGAATTAAGTATTTAATCTAAAATCTGTCATTACCGTGACAATTAATTATGTAAATCGTCCATTGAAATAAGATTTGTACTAAATTGATTAATTAAAGAGTTTTGCTTGAAAAGTCAAGTCATATGTAAAAGTTAAGTAAAAATAAAAGTAAGAAAGAAATGTCAATTTTGCCATAGAACTAAAATGACTGTCAAAATGATTAAGAGTAACTGTTAATAAGACAAATTAATATTTGGCATAAATATGGTAATTATGCTTAATTGGAAATTCTAGGATTGGTAGTCATCACTGAGCATATTTAGTACTCAGCACGTAGTTTTACTGCTTGCAGGTTCTGAAGAGGACCTGGAGTATAGCACACAGCGGAGTGATGTCTGAAGAAAAGAATTGTTTGTACTTTTAGGTATTTTGACATGTATATACTTAGCTAATAATAGTAAGACTTGATTGTATATTTGATTATTGTTGCATTAATAGTAATTATTATTATGGCAGTAAATGGATATGATTGGTATGTGAATGATTGAATTATATGTATCTATTATCTGCGATAAATTATTGTGCCTCTTGGAGGCTATGTTTTTGTTTGATTTTTTAGGAGGTCTTTAAGCAGGTAGCCATTATGCTGCCAAAATTTTGATAACTTGTATTTGTATAAGTTGGTTATCGGTTGAAAAAAAATTCAAGCAAATCGATTAAGTTCATATCGGAAAGAACTATTCTGTTAAAGGTGTTACATATAGTATGAGCATACAGACATGCATCTTGGCACGTACATCCACCATCATGAGTATGTACTAACATACATTACAGCATGCAGATATAAATATCCATTACCATATATGCATAACTGACATATATCATAACATGAATATACTAGCATGCATAGTAACATGTACATATTAGACATTGAGTTGTGTTTATGCATGCCACCCCTTGCATTTCTACGTACACATCACATTTTTTTCATGTTTGATTAGGCATACAAGGAAAATGCCATGCATATCCTATGATAAATTGTAGGCCACATTATGTGCATTCCACCATGCTATAACCTCCCTTCTCATGTTGTATGTGTATATACCATTATATTGCATACCATCAAATGCAACCTATGTCATGAGCATGTGTTTTATCTTTTGTAAATTGTTATACCATGTGCCAAATGCAACCTATACCATGGACATACATGTCATACATCATGGGTACATATTTCCATGCCATGTCATACATCATGTATACATCCTATCCATCATATACACACATGATTATAACAGGACATACATCAAATACATATGGTTCTCACCGTATACACTCATTCATATATCATGTTATGTCTCATGCCATGAGTATCTTTTCATATAACTTGTACTTTTACGTGTGGTGTTTTTTACCATACCACAAAATTCATTGACATATGTTATGCATCTTAGGTCACATCACATGCATGCATTGTCATTGTGTAAGTCATGTTATGTACATATGCACCACATGTCATGTGCATTTATTCATATATAATGTCATGCTTTGTGTACATCTATCATTATGCTTGAAACATTTCATGAGAGTATATATTGTGGGCTATCTATTCTCGTGATGTGCCATATTTTATACACTCATCCTCATTGTACATATGTTATACACATATGCATTGCTCGTCATGCTATATTGAACTTTGTTTCCATTCCTCAATTGTATGCCTTACATGTTTTTTTTGTATATATGGGTATCATGTAAAGGCATTTTGAAGACAAAATGTAAGAAACTTGTAAAGTCTATACATCCCATTTTACATATGCATTTCATTATGAGCATATAATTTTAGTATGAATTCTTAGGTGTGCATCATTCTAACCCTTTTGATTTTGTAGCAATCTTAGATTGCTTGCCTAGGTGGTTTAAGTGACTAGGTGACCGCTCTATTAGGAATTTTTTCAGATAAGGTAGAATCTAGCAAGTTAGAATTGGGCCCAAGGTTTCATTCGAACTCAGTCAAAGCATCTAAGCAATTAATAAAGTGCTTGGTGGAAACTACAATGGCTAATTCCCTATAGAAATTTAGTACTTTTGATCCTCACAATTTGGATAAAAAAATTTAAAGACCTTGAAAGAAGAATCATGATGGCAATAGCTGAACGTGTAGTTGTATTAGATAAAATGATCGATGGCCTTGAAAGGAAAACTATTGTTGGGCTAACTACTAATTTATTTTCAATTTCTCACACTCGGCCCCTAATACCAGATGGGGTGATACCACTAACTGATTAGTTTCATTGGCTAGACAAAGAACCAATCGATAATTGTGAGGCCTTTAGGTATATATTCATAGAAGTAGAAAGGATCCATTCCCCCAATCTAAGAGGCATAAATCATGACAATAGCCATCAAAGCTTTGATAGTGTTGGGATTTGTAGGATGTTTGGTTAATTCAATGGTGGTAATTCTTAAAAGGCAGCAATGGTATTGTTCGTAGAGACAGATCAAAGAAGGTACTCTGATTTGCATAGGCCTTTATCTTGGGTTTTGAAATAACTGACCAAGATTTATTAATGACACCTTAAAGGAGAAACGAAGAATGAACCATAAGTTAATGACTCGATTCATTATCCTGAGTGAGGCATTATGAAAAAAAATCTTATATCGAAGCTTACGTGGCCAACATTAACTAAGAAACAAGATAGCAGGAGTTCAACTATTAGAGTCAAATGAGTAAAGCAAGGTTTTTTTCAATTCAAAGGTGAACATCCTAGTTGGGTTCAAAGGGAAAATTAAGGCCTATTTGATCTTTGAAAGGTTGGGTCAAAGGCTATTGTTTAGAAGAAAATACTAGAATTAAGTGCTCTGGGTTACTAAGACAAAATGTCAAATTCTTTGTGCTAAAGAAGCTATGATTGGGTGGGGCAATCAATTCTCATAAAAAATATCAAAAAAAGGATTTAATGAATCAAGCAATGCTAATAAATTGAAGAAGGTACCATGGCAAAGACAAAAAAAATAAAAAAATAAAAATGGCCCTACAAGTTGAAAAGTGAAAAAAGGCAGCTGTGTTAAAATTGGGCACCCCACTAGGGCAAAAATCTAAAAAGGCATCCTAGACAAAAATTAGGGTTGAGAGAAAATGTTCAATTAAGAAAATCTATAAGGGTTGATTGATAAAAGAAGTCAGATGCATATAGGGTATTACCTTCTTGAGGCTGAATAGAATATGTGTTATGCATTATATGTTTGGGTATGGCTGCTATTATTGCTACATGATGCATGTCAATAAGAATGCATATGTAATCTAGGCATAAACATATGGTTAACATACAAAAAAAAATTATTATATGCATTAGAGCTTGCATTGAGGCTAGATTATCAAAGGACAAAAGCTATATCTTAAGTGTCAGATGCTCCTTTTAATGTTCTTACAATCCTTATCCGAAAGTTATTTCAATAGTTAATGCACTATAGAGGAGAGCTACATCTTAGTTTCCAAAAACTTCTTTTTAATAGGTGTTATAAATGGAATCAAATGTGGGCCGACAGAGATAAGGTTAAACAAGATGAAGCAAAAATGCTTTTTTAATTTTCTGGGGACTGCGTATACCCAAAGAAATGAAGGGTTATTAGTAAGGGTAAGTCTCAAATAATCTCCCCTTTGGCTATCAACTCGTAATTCAAGACTCGGGGCAAAGTCTTAGCAAAAGTACAACAGAGATGGATCACTTTCCCTCTAGGCAGTAAGAAAGCTTAGGAAAAGGGAGGTAGGAAAACACTAAAGGGAAAGTGCCTAAATAAAACTTGCTTACAACCCATTTTAAAGTATATCTTTGAAAGCAAAATTACTCAAAAGAATAGCAACATTATGCACTATGAGTGCTTCCTCTAAGGGCAGGATAAATTTGGAAGCAATAATAGCATTACTGTCTATACTTTGGCAAAAGTTGAGAGTAATTCTTATCTCGTTTGATGATGAAAATTACTTAAAGCCATTGATAGCATGATTGTATAGGCTAAAAGGATCCTTAACTTTGGAGCAAAGGATCATAAAAGTGCCTGAAGGCTCATCACTGATAGTTACCCAACTCATGGTGGATGCGTCATTATAGAGAAGTATCTATTATCTTGTAAGCACTTAAGGAGACTAAGCAACTAGTTCCCCCTAAGCCTTATGCTCAGGGATAAGGGCTCATTGGCATGTACCTTGATAGCCTTAGTCTCTACATTGAACATTCTAGTAGGGGTGATCAGAAGGATTATGTTTTGGGACCTTATAGGTGATGTACATTCAGATTGTTGACAAGAGACCACAATGCTCTAACACTCAGCCTTGCTTAAAAGAAACTAACATCCTCAGAGGGAGTTTTTAAAAAAGATCATGAAAGATTCATATGCTCCTTGCATAGCCCATTAGTACGGATATGGTTCTAAACAAAGAAGCAACTATGATACTTTTTGTTTGAGGTGCACCAATGAGTAAGAAGCCATAATGGTTATGAGAGAACTCATGGTGGCATCCATTCAACTCACATTAATTGCTTAACACTTTATACATCAAAAGGCTTTCTTAGCTTGCCATAGAGGTAGACTTTACTAATTCAGGAAGCATGTATGTTAGTGAAGAACATCTGATAGCTTAAAAAGGTTTGAAGCTCTATACCGCCATTGTGGGATGGGTAAAAGTTAAATCCTTCAAGCAATCAGGTTCTCAAGGAGCTAGCCAAGATCTTTGAGATAGAGTTTGACATTCAAACATGGATTACCTTGACTATACCTAATTCTAGGTAAAGAATGAAAAATGCTCAATGCTATGATTTTTCTCCTAGTTAAAAGAGTAGTTAAAGTACTAGAAGATGCCCTTTGGAAAGCTATAGACCTTTGAGGGTTAGACTGAGAGGTCATCATGTGCATTTTGGGGATGTGAAGTAGGTACTAGTACTTCAACTTAAATCCTTCTTGGTATATGAACTGCAAATGGGATTGTCAGTAAAATTTGAACTTCAATTCTTAATGGGAATTAGATGCTTTCAAGATAAGATTGAGAATGAAATGAAATTTTGAAACCATTCAAGCCATGCCACTCTGGTTAACTGCAAGGCTAGTTACCCATACTTTATACCTAAACAAGATGATAAGATCACATTCCTCTAGTCCATATGTGTAGAACCTTATAGGTTATCTAGTGCAATGGGTTGTAATAAAAAATGTGGTGAGTTACCCATTTGGGATGGTAAGCAGGGTTAATTTATTAGAATGCTTTTTATCATGCTAAGCATATAATGACCACCGGTTACTTCCCTTGGGATCAATGTTAATTGCCGAGCAAGATAGATTAGTAAAATAATACCACCATAGAAGATGGGCATATTAGAGAAGGGATATATAGTATGTTGGCCAAATCTTTGAAAGAAAGAGTATCCCCTAGACACCAGTCTAACAATGGTTTTTGGAAGTTCTTAATACTCTAATCACTTCCTAGAAGAAGTTTTATGTACAGTTTGACACACGAGTCAGAGTTCTAAGGGAAAAAAAGGGAATTTTGAGTTACCACAAACCCTTCAAGCGAAGGATACGGCTTTTGGGTAAAGTATCAAATTACAAGCTCAGCATGGTACAAAACCCTATGGGATGACCGCATCACAGTCCATAAGGAAATGGATTTTTTTTTGCCAGAAGTGCAGTGGTGGCAAATTGCTTACCCTTAAAATAATGAGAGAGCTCAAAAAGAGGGCAAAGTAGAAAAAACTAAAGGGGGTAACTAAAGAAAGCTTGCCTAAAAACCAAAAGTTTTAAGAAAGATGCATATAGGCCATCAGCCAGCTCATATCTGAGATGAAGTCCTTAATCACCCATGGCATAGGCTATGCATTCATGCACACTTTTTGTATTTCTATATCTTATGCATACATTCTTACATTTCATGCACCCATTCATTTCATGCATAACATTCATGCATCCGTACACATCTTTTGTATTTCATGCATACATTTTTGCATGTCTACATGCATTCTTACACCTCTATGTGTGCTCCTGCATTCTTGCATTGCACGTGTGTACTCTTACATACCGCACTTCATCATTTCATGCATGCACTCTTACATCTGTATGTAATTTCATATATTTCTACATGCATTCAGGTATTTTTACATGCCTTTCTTTAATATAATTATTCTGATGTACATGACTTCTTGCATGTGCCTGAACATGCATATTTCCCTTTTCCTTGCATTTTTTAAATGTTTATTATGATTTAATGTATGTTTCTCTGCACCTAATTCTTTATATACACACAATGTTCCATATATATTGCTGCATATAACCTTACAAGTAAAGTGAAAGCATACCTTATTATTCTTCCCTCATTAATTCTCCTAATCCTTCATTGCAGAGCCAAGAGCTTTGAGGATTTCTAGCATCAATACAATTATTGTTGCAACACTACCCTTCTGTCAGTTTTAGGGAGTCTTTCTAGCTTAGTTTGTCATGTTAAGATTCTGACACAATTTTATTTTATAGGTTTAATGATCAACACCTTTTTGGTGCATTCGAAATGATCATGACATCATCCTTTTCTCAGTTTTAGAGAGCATTTCTCACTTAATTTATCTTGCCAAGTTATGGCCAAAGCTGTGACATAGTTTCCTTTTAATTCATAGGTTTGAGGATCATCACCTCCCTAATACATTCAAAAATAGCCATTTTCTCAAGAATGACTTGAGGGTCACCACCTCTCCAATGTAGTTAGGATGATTATTGCAGTGCCATCCTTTCATCAATCTCAGGGAGTACCCCTATCAAAGTAGCTTGAGTTTTAAGCCTAATTTGTCTTATTAGGTTATATCCTAAGATTTTGACATAATTGTTCTTATTAGTTTCAAAAATAATGATGACCTCCCTTTCTGGGTCATGAACTCGAGGATCACTATTTCCTTATCACATCTGAGAAGATTGCTGCAGCATCATCCTATTTGCCAATTTCAAATGCAAAGACCACTTTTTCCTTTATACATTCAAGATGATTGCCATAGTATAATCATTCTCCTAAGTGCAGGGAGTATTCTCAATTGAAATAATCTATACATTTAGTTTAATTTATCTTGTCAAGCTATGTCAAAAATTTTAACATGATTGCTTTTTTTCAATTTACTTTTAATTTGAAATTTTACTTCATTCTGATTGTTCTCAACTGTGAATGATTTTGATCTCAATTTTAGAAATCTGTGTCTCATTCAAATATAAGCTAAATAGAAGGTATTCATACTTTATCTTGGTCTGCTGAATCACATAGAAGTCCTCACTATACCATGCAATTTTTAAATTTTAAACACCTTGGTGGAAAAATGGGTAGAAAATAGTCTTTCCATCAATTAAGAAATTATAATGGCCATTTTTGTTAGTGACTTGACCCTTTTTTGTTAGCCACTCACCCAAGGCTAATGTTACAACCGATGTAAGACCTCTTGATTCTAGGATCGATCTCATCTAACCTAGCAGAGATGACCTTCTAGTAAGGTTTGATACATAAGAAGAGGCATATGGTGTTTCTTGAGCTTCTAGCAGGAAGCCATAAGTGCATTTATGTATTCGAGTTGAACCTCATTCCAGACTTTACATCCAGAGTTTTCTTTCAAAAGACAAAAATTATGTTTTGGCCTTCAGCACACATACACAGTAATTGCTTGGTATGCAGTGTGTTTATATATTGGTTCGTTAGGCCTTAGTATTGATATACCTATTCTTCTATTCCCTCATTGAGAATGACCTTTTAATTTCTCTTGTTGAGATTAAACTAGTTGAGAATGTGATTCATTTAATTTATTCAAGGAGTAAAATTCAAATTCAAGTCATTTGATAAGTTGCAATTACTTCAAATTTTGGATGCTTCTTTGCAAGTCACCTTTTGTACACATCATATGTATAACACTCATCGTACACAACTCAAGTAGACATAAATTTTGTACATTTCTTACACAAATATAATTTCCCTTACCTACTCATGTAAGAAATTTCTTATAAAGAAATGAAGAGGGATTCCATATGCCGAAGTCAGTCACAAGACAATTCCAAGCAATAAGCATTCAAACAATAAAGAAAGCTTTCATGAGATAGATCAATCTAATTGAACTATCTAGAATATTCCATGAAGCAATACCATTTTTGTGCACCATACTTCGGGACATTTATCAAATGATAGCCCATTTACTTAAAAATGAATCCTCATTGAAGCAATCATGCAAATCGATAAAAAGGGTAAGAATTTTCTTCCATTGTGATAGCATACTAACATCTAACATTTTATAGGTAGTAAAGTCCCTTTAAGAGGAAGCAAGTCCTTACAAGCAAAAAGCACACTTACAAACCATTTAGCATATTATATTCCCTAATTTTATGTACCGATAAACTGGATCCAAATTAGATGTGCTCCTCCCTGGTTTTATACCCCGATAAAATAGAGCCAAATCAAATGTTGCCTAATTTTACATGCCGATAAACTAGAGCCAAATCAAATGTCCTTCTCCATGATTTTATACACCAATAAGATAGAGCCAAATCAGATGTTCCTTGATTTTATGCTTCCATAAATTGTTCACAAATTAGATGTCTTCTTTCCTAATTTTATACCCCGATAAGATGGACCAAATCAGATGTTCCCTAATTTTACATGATGACAAACTGGAGCTGAATCATATGTCCTCCTCCCTAATTTTATGCCCCAATAATCTGGAGCCAAATCATATGTTCTCTAATTTTTTATATCAATAAACTAGAGCCAAACCAGATATCCTTCTCCCTAATTTTATACCTTGACAAGCTGGAGCCGAATCAGATGTTTCCTGATTTTATATGCCGACAAACTAAAGCCAAATCAAATGTCATCCTCCTTGATTTTTTGCCCCGATAAGTTGGAGCCAAATCAAATGTTTCCTGATTTTATGTATCAAAAAATTGAAGGAAAATTAGATATCCTCCTCCCTAGTTTTATGCCTCAAAAAATTGGAGGCAAATTTGATGTCCTGACCAAGGGTTAAAACATCGACAAGCTGATGGTAACTACCCAACCAAAGACTCACTGCCCTAAGGGTACGTGTTTGACACAATTGGAAGATTGCCTACACATATTCTATTCTTTAATCTGAATTTTGGCTCATTTAGGCACTAGTGTGTTAAGTTCCCTAAAATTGGGGGCAACTATAGATATCGGTTCCAAATGTGGCTCTTGATTAGAGTTACTTGATGAGAAAATTGTTTCTTATAAATGGATTAGGAGCAGAGTTGCCAAACTTTCTTTCTAAGCTTTTATGTTTACAAAATGCTTTTTATCTCTTTTATGAGTTTTAAATGTTTAAAAATCCATTTTGGGATCTTTTTCCTCTTTATCTCTTTTAAATAATGCAAATGAGAAAATTAATTTTTAAAACTTGGAGCAGTATGAAGTTTTTTACCTTTATCTCAGCCTACAGAAGTCATAAGTAGATGATTCTAAATCCATTTAAATCTTAATACATATATCTAAAACTTTGATGAAGACACCTAAATCCAGTTCAGCACTTAAGATTCTTAAAATTAGGCTCGAACATAGATGACCTGAATCTATCCTTGCACTAGGATTACTCTATAGTAATTTAGGCATAACTCCCTATGTAGAGCTCATCTTGAGATGAATCAAATTTTAATAGAAACTAGACATATTTTGGAGCATCTTTTAAGGAAATACTATGGTCAAAATCTGGACCCATTGTTCCCAGTAATTTTTAAAAGTCAAAATACCAATTTTATCCCTATAAACTTCCCAGGAGTAATTGTCAATATTTTGGCCACAAATCACAATCTACAAACCCAAATTGAGTTAGTTTTGATTCATTGGAAATCAAATACATAGGGGAACAAATGACAAGAAGGCACCTGGTCATAAAAATGGTGTCTTAGGGTCTAAAAACGATAAAATATTACAAGTTATAGGTCAATCAACTGAGAGAAAGGTAGAAAAGTCAATGGTCGTGAGTCATTGTTGATTCATGGACCAGGTCCGTGAGTCACTTGTTGACTCATGGACCAAGCCTGTAAGTCAAGGTCCATGAGCCATTTTTTGATACTCGGCCAAGTTTGTGAGTTACAGATCGTGACTCACTTCCAGAGTGCAATTTGCACCCTAAAAAAGGGAAAAATGGAAAAAATAAAATAAAAACATTTTTTTCATGCATATCCCATTTTTGGGATATTTTTGTTAGGGATTTGAACCTAATTAAGGTAGAATAGCCTTATATTTTTTCTTGGCTCTCACTCACACACGTGACACTCTTCCCCTCTCTTTACACTTCTTCTTCTTCCTCTCTCTTTTCTTGATTTTCCTTTTCAATTTGCAAGAAAAATCAAGGTTTTTAACTTTAAAAAATTCCAAAAAATACCAAAAATCAGGAAAATTTCATAGAGCATCAAATTCTTACCCTTTGAAAATCGACGCTGAAGGTAACATTCTTGAGCCCTTAAAAACCCATAAATTTAAGTAACTAATTTTATTTAATTATGTAAATAATATTTTTAGATTGTTTTTTAGTTAATTTTGTATATCTATCTTAATTTTATCCGTTTCTCCCATTAATTTAATTTTGTTAATTAACTGATAATTAATTACTAATTAATTGGTAATTTATTAATTAACTTTGTGAATTAATTTATTATATGGCTTAGTAAATTAATTGTTTATTGATGTTAATTTGTAAATTATTTATGCTAATTTGTAAATTATATGTTTAATAAATTATATTTTTTATTTTTTATTATAATTTATTTTACTACATATTATTTTAATTATTAATATGTTTTTTTATGAATTATTGTTAGTTTAATGTTTAGTTGTAGTTTTGTTAATTTGATTATAATTAATTGGTATTATTTTTAATGTTACAATAATTATTACTATTTTTCCATTTTTAATATTATTTTCTTGTTAGTTTATTAGTATTTTTATTGTTGATTTTACAATAATATTATTAATTGTCATTATTATTATTATTATTATTATTATTATTATTATTATTATTATTATATTTGGCATTACTAATTTGTGTCAATTTTATTATTGTGAATATAATTATTAATGTTTTTATTGTCTAATGATGATATTTTTAACTATTATCATTTAATATTATCATTAATATTATTATTGTACTTTTATTCATATATTGACTAATTATTATTTTCCTGTCACATTTTTCAATGTGTGTAACCTCCATTCCGGATCAGGTTAGAGGCTGAACTAAAGCGAATTATACTAGAATTTCCTTTTATTTTATTCCTTTTATCAATTTTTGGACCTGTATTGTTATTTTATGCATTATATTTATCTATCTGTAATAATTTAGTAAAAAAAGGATTTTTGAACCATTAATTATGAAAATTGATATTAAAATATTTTCTACTTAACTAATTGGTTTTTTTGTCATAAAATGGATCAATATCCTATTTTATTCCAAAAATCACACAAAACAATTTCATAAATATGCATGAGGGAACCAACATTTTCAAGTCAATTAATATCTTGACATATGCATGTTTTGTTTGCATTATTATTCCTTTATATCTTTATTTATTGCAAATAAATGATTTTTCGAGCGATACACTAAAACTCACAAATGATTTTATACAAATTTGAGTAGAATTTTTTTATAATAAATGGACCAATGTCCTGAGTTTCGTCCGCAAAATAACATGTAAATTAACAAATTTTCCTTACAACTACAAATGATTTTCTACCTTAAAATTACTTAATGCAATTCTTCTTTCTAAAGCCATGAGGGATCAATTATCCATTTTTTAATCTAAAATACACTTAAAATGCTACCTTTTTGTAAATATGTATGCAAGGACCAACATTCTCATTCAAATGAACTCAATTCCTCGATTTATGTATGAATTTACTTTTACATTTATTCCTAAATGCTTATTGCTTTCGATACACATGCTTTATCGCTTTCCAACATGCATAATTGCACTTTTATTTTTTTAGCAAAATAACTCGTATGAGAAAAGAGATGAAATATATTTATCACTTAAACTTATTTATATAACATTAATCAAGGGTATAAATAGGAGTGAAATCGAGGCTCTCTCTGGTTTTGGTATCACAAGGTATTAAAAAAATCACTTTTCCAATGTTCTATCAAGTGGAGACTCTTAATTTTATGCCTTTTGATGCTTAGAAGATGCCTCATAAGTCAGTCATTAGTAAATGGATAGGGATACTCCAATGCATTATCTCATGCCTTTTGAAGGCCCGAGTGCATTATGTGTTAGATCGAATTCCTATTCATCACAAAGTGATTGGCTTTCATGAGTTAAATACTTGCATCTATAAAAATGTGTATGTTTCATTTTATGTGCCATAAAATACACATTCTACATTAGCTTACACATCTAGCTTCCTACATAGAGTTTTTCCCTACATCATATGCATGTCATGTTCATGCATCACTTGTATGTTACACATCATCATGTTTCATGTCAATTATTGAGTCGCACATCATATGCATGCCATTCATATGCATTGATCTCATGCACTAACTTATAATATATTCACTATATATCATGTATATAACACATTTATATGTCATGCATCTCATATCCCATGCATCACCTGTATACTGTGCATGTTTATGTGTCATGTGTATCATATACACCACACATTATCACATGCATACATTGTATGCTTATTTATCCAATACATCATATGCATGCCTAATATACTCATGCATTACATTTAATGTATGAATCATTTACGTGCATCATCATGTATTAGCACATATCATATGCCCATGAAGCATCATTATAATGCAATAATTGATCCATGCATCACATGGATCTCTAACATATTTATTCTCATACATCATCCTATATACATCGTTACTATACGAAAAGTGTGAATAATAATAAAATAATAATAGATTAACATTAACCTGGCATTGACATATATCACTACGCATGTATATATTAATGCATGTTGCAACACATATGTATTAACATGCATCATACTCACATGCTTGCCCCGTATGTACATAGTACTATTTTTATAGCATGAGTGTATTAACATACAACATGACATGTGTGCGTATTGGCCTGTATATGTAAATATTCACTGTCACACGTATTGATAAGTATCCGAGCATACATTATGATATGACATATGTTTTATCATGCATGTGTATGTTGACATGTCATACAATATAAGCATATACACATCCATCTTGGCATGTATATAATGATATATAAATGTAAATTATAATAGGAAAATGTTGCCATTTGACATGAATTGTGTAAAGACTATACTAGATAATCCTAATTACTGTTACTAATTACTTTTATCTATACAATTATCTTTGTTAATCCATTACTAATCATTAGTTATCTATGCATATATGTGCATGCACACACCATCATACTATATTATTCATGTCGCATTGAGAGTCATACTATCTGATATTACATACATAGCTTTAATAATTACATGCCTTTACATATGAATTTATCTTTAACTACCAAAAAGACACAATTAAGTTACATACTTCAATACACTCTTCCTAAATTGATGCTGGCTGAGAAAAATTGTGGCCCTTGTCCCTGACTCAATTTTCTATGGGAGTGGATAACGGGTACTGTAGATACCAAAGGTATCGAATCTGTGAATACCCGAAGGTATTAAATCTGTAGACCCATTGGGTCAGAACTATGGTCTCATATAGAGACAACTGTGGACTCATAAGAGTCAGACTATAGCAGCTGCAACTATAACCCTATAGGCATGCCTATCTATCCACAACCAAGTCTTTAAGTGCAGGCTTAATCCATTTACTTTTCATATCATGTGTAACTATAGCATTAATGAATGCAAGATATTTACTATCTTGTAATGTTATTATATAACATAAAAGCAACCATATTTTAAGAAAGTATCTCATATATCATTTCATTTAGGGTAAGGAAGTTTACCTCTCAATAAAATAGGAACTCTTGAACTTTAGAAGGGTTTTCTTGTTATACCATATAAATTAGGATGACTTATAAGCTTGAAAGAAGATTAGACAAGAGTATATTTCAAAATGAGTCAAAAACATTTGGTTTTCAAAATACAGGGGAGGGTCACGGTTACTAACAATTCATGGTAACCGTGAGACCCCTCTTGTCATAAGGGTCACGGTTACCACCATTTTCATAGTAACCGTGAGATAGCATAGCTTTTCCTTCTGGACTCAAAATTTATTACCTCACGGTTACCATGATATTGTAGTAACCGTGAAGTAATGCTACGAGTATGGGTCACGGTTACTAGGGAATCTTGGTAACCGTGAGCCATTGCATTCCTTCAGTCCAGAACTGAAAGTTTAGGCACCTCACGGTTACTATGATATTCATGGTAACCGTGAGCCCTAAACCGCCTTGAGACCGATTTCTAGTCTCAAGTTCTATGCCATTTTTAACCTGTAAAACAACATTTTCACGCAAAATGGCCTTCAACAAAGTTGTAGGCCTATATTTATAGTTTTCAAAACATCAAAAATCATCTCAATAGGACTTGTAAATCTTGAGATATTCCATAAAAACCACAAACTGTTCATAAAAGCACATTCACAACCCTAGTCAGAATTCAATCCCGATTTTCACTATCATGCAGTGAGAATCAGGTTTTGGTCTCTTCTAACAAAATCAAGGTTTATAAGTCTAGTTTCCATACCAATTTGAATTTCATCATTTAGATAACTATAGCTCAAGATATGAGCAAAAGTATACAGACTGATCAAGTGATCTTTAAGACAGTTTTCATATTTTCAACTCAAACATGCATTTTATCAACTCTAATCCATCTTCAAGCTTATGGTCATCCACAAAATACATGAGAGAGACACTCAAGACCTCTCTCATGACAAACCACAAAACTTTACACATAAAGAAAACCCTAAGTTCCCATACCTTGTTTAAGCTTTCTCTTCTTCAACCTTGAAGAGTTTCCTTCCCCTTGCCTTTGCTTGGCTCTCCTTCTATAAACATAAGACAATTCTATGAAACACTAGCAAACTAATCCATGAATCACACATATGAAAACTTAAGAGTATTACCTTAAGTCCAAGACCAAGAAAATTCTTTCTTTTTTCTTACTCTAATTTAAAGAAAACCCTAGAGAGAGAGAGAGGATGAGAGAGAGGAGAGTTGGAGAAGATGAAGATGAGGAGTGTAAGCCAAGAGGTTTGGCCGGCCACTTCCACCAAAATATCCCCCTCCCATTCTCAACCATTGGCCCAAATGTCACACATTCATACTTTTGCACTTTGGTCCCTCAATTTCTTCTTATTTCAATTCTTACCCCAATTCTTTTACTTTGGTTTTTCAATTAAGTCCTCATACATGCAATTACACTTATTTAAACATGTATAACAATAATTAATTAATGATAATTCTTCTAGGGTACATGGAGGGGTATTACAAATTGAATGTATAAACATTCATAATATTATAGCTTATACATATGAACCTACATCATGGTATATACACTTAAATATCTATCATGCACCATAACGTGTACCATATATATGTCCGCCATTACATTGGAATTACACCTATAATTGCATATACCTATTAATGCACACTGTAGCCATATAAATCCACCATCATGAGTAAGTATTAACATACATTGCAGAAAGCATATATAAATATCCATTATCATATATGCATAACTAACATATACATAACATGAATATACTAGCATACATCGTAACATGTACATATTAGTCATTGATTTATGTCTTATGCATGGCACCCCTTGCATGTTTATGTAGATTAGGCATACAAGTAAAATGCCATTCATATCCTATGATAAATTGTAGGCCACGTTATGCGCATTCCACCATGCTATAACCTCCCTTTTTATGTTGTATGTTTACATACCATTATATTGCATACCATTATATGTGACGTATGTCATGAGCATGTGTTTTTATCTTCTGTAAATTGTTATAACATGTGCCATATACAACCTATACCATGGATATACATGTCATCCATCATGGGTACATATTTCCATGCCATGTCATACATCATATATACATCTTATCCATCATATACTCATACTCTTATAACATTACATACATCAAATACATATGGTTCACACCATATATGCACATTCATATATCGTGTTATGTCTCATGCCATGAGTATCTTTGCCTGTAACTTATACTTTTATGTATATGGTTTTCTACCATATCACCTAATTCATTGATGTGAATCATGCATCTTAGGTCACATCACACACATGCACGGTCAAGTGTAAGTCATGTTATGTACATATACATCACATGTCATGTATATTCATTCATATGTCATGTCATGCTTTGTGTACATATACCATTATACTTGAAACATGTCATGAACATATACATTGCATGCTATCTATTCTTATGATATTCCACATTCTATACACTCGTCTACATCGTACATATTTTGTACACATATGCATTGCTCATCATGCTATATTTAACTTTGTTTCCATTTCTCTTTTTATACCATACATGTTTTTTGTATATATGGGTATCATGTAAAGGCATTATAAAGATAAAATGTAAAAAAATTGTAAAGTCTGTACATCTCATTTTACGTATGCATTTCATTCTGAGCATATAATTATATTATGAATTATTAGGCATACATCATTCTAACCCTTTGTTAGGCATACATCATTCTAACCCTTTGATTTTGCAGCCATCTTAGATTGATCACCTAGGTGGTTTAAGGGATCAGGTGACCGCTCTATCAAGAATTTTTTCAGAGAAGTTAGAATCTAGTAAGTTAGAACTAGGCCCAAGGTCATATTCAGACTCAGTCAGAGCTTCTGATAAGTCAGCAAAGTGCTTGGTAAAAACTACAATGGTGAATTCCCCATAAAAAGTTGGTACTTTTGATCCTTACAATTTGGATAAAAAATTTGAAGAACTTGAAATAGAACATGATGGTGGTGGTTGAACTTATAGCTGCACTGGTAAAAGGATCGATGACCTTGAAAGGAAAACTATTGTTGGGCTAACTGCTAATTTAGGTTCAATTTCTAAAACTCAGCCCCTGATACCAGATGGGGTGATACCCCCAACTGATTGGTGTCATTGGCCAATTAAAAAACCAATGGATAATTGTGAGGCCTTTAGTTATACATTCAAGAAAGCATAAAGGATCCATTCCCCTGATCTAAGAGGCAAAAATCACAACAATGGCCATCAAAGTTATGATAGTGTTGGAACTAGTAGGATGTTTTATTCATGCAGTGGTAGTAATTTCTCAAAAGCTAGCAAAGGTATCGATCATAGAGATAGGTCAAAGAATGAACTCTGAATTTTATAGGCCTTTGTCTTAGGTTTTGAAATAACTGATCAAAATAGGGAAATTGTAACATTGACCATTGAAACTAGCCAAAGATAGGTCATGCTAAGTCTTCGGGCTGATCAATTTTATGCTTTTCACTAAAACACCTACCATTTGATGGATAATTGTTGGACTTTAAAAAGCTAAATCCAGGACCTTATCTATACCAAGCAAATTATAAACCTAGTGGACAAAAGGAAGAGATAAGTCATGCTACTGCCAGTTTTTATGTTCAACTCAGGCTTACCATAATGGTATACGCTTTGAGATGCATATGGCATGTGAATATTTAGTTGTCAACCGCTTAATCCCAATGATAGGCAGTTTAGCAAGTTGAGGGATGTAAATATCACCATTGATTTTGGGGCACAATCCAAATAAGGAAGAGCCTGAGATGTTGAAAGGCTTTTTTCTTCCTGCACTTGTAATAAGAAAAGATACGATATAGGCCACTTTTGCTAATGTAAATGTGCATATGTTTCTTTAGCTTTGTTAATAATATAAGCCTTTCTTACATATGTTATATCCTATTTTATTGCATCATGCATGGTAATAATTATGGTTCAATTATATAAGACATTAATTCAGTAAACACTACTCCATTTATTCTTAAGGAAAAATAACATCTTGATTACATCTAATATGACTCCTGAAGTGAGAATAACTTTAGATAAAAAAATGAATCATTGAATGAAAAAATGAAAAAGAAAAGTCTGTGTCTAGACCTGATATGACATGATAGAAGCCAATAGAGGCGCTGTCAGATGAGCTGCCTGAGCTTATCTGAACCATAAATTACTTTAGCAGCAAATTCAAAGATTAAGATTAGAAGGTGCAGAAAATGAGACGAAAATTCCAAGTGACAAGCATTAAGGAAACTAATTGAAAGCCATATTCCTATTGCCTAGAAATGCCAAGATTTATTAAAGATAACTCAAAGGAGAACCAGAGAATGAGCCATAAGTTACTGACTTGATTCATTATCCTAAGTGAGGCATTACGAAAGAAACTTATATAAAAGCTTGCATGGCCAACATTAAATAAGAAATAAGATAGTAGAAGTTTAACCATTAGAGTCAGATGAGCGAAGCAAGGTTTCATGCAATTCAAAGGTAAACATCTTGGTTGGGTTTGCAAGAAAGATAAAGGCCTATTTGATCTTTTGAAGGTTGGGTCAAAGGCTATTATTTAGAAGAAATGACTAGAATTAAGTGCTCCTGGTTACTAAGATAAAATGTCAAACTCTTTATGCTAAAAAAGCTATGATTAAATGGGATAATCAGTTCTCATCAAAAATATCAAAAAGGATTTAATGAATTAAGCATTGCTAACAAACTGAAGAAGGTCCCATGGCAAAGATAAAAAAAAGATAAAAAAACAAAAATATAAAAATGGCCCTGCAGGTTGAAAATCGAAAAAAGGCTTTTGTGCTAAAATTGGGCACCCCGCTAAGGCAAAAATCTAAAAAGGCCACTACAAGAAAAACGAAAATTAGCAACGAAAAATATCAAATTTCCATTGATAACCAAAAATAGCAACAAAAATTTCGGTTGCTAATTTGGCAGTTGTTATTTTTAGCAACGAAAATTTCATTCCGTTGCTAAATTTAGCAACGAAAATGGAATTCCATTGCTAAATTCAACAATACAAGATTCAATGAATTGGTGAATTTTAGCAACGGAATATAAATTTCTGTTGCTAAATTTAGCAACGAATATTGATTTTCATTGCTAATTTTAGCAACGGAAACCATTTTCCATTGCTAAATTCACCCGAAAGTAAAAAAAATTAACGACAGTCCTATTCGTTGCAAATCCATCACTAAAAATTATGATAATTTTTTAATATCAAAAACCTATGATTGACAGGAAAGAAAGTTTGAGAGATTGCATGCATGGAAGAGCCATTAACTGCCAAAAATATATGATTACAAGATAATGTAATTTAAACCAAAAATTAGCAGTAAGACAAAATCAATGACATGACATGCAAGCATATTTCAAGATAAATAATCAAAAATAAATTAGAATAAGTAAATTAAATAAAAACATCAAGAACATTAACAATATGTCTTAAACACATATTCAGTCACGAGCCTTGTATACACTGCTATAAATTCCTTGTCCAATTTGTATATCAATGAAGAAGCATATATGTCATGGCTTGAAAATACCAAAGAACCATGTAGTATTTATTCAACATATGGATTTGACTAATATTTGTGGAGTATAAAATCATTTTCTCATCTTTTAAACATAAGAAAAGGTATTACTGCAATAATAAGTTACTGCAAAGTCCGTGCAACAGTCTTTGGCAAGTCATCTGGTGCATTAAAAGTCTGACTATGACTATGTCCAGGAAATGATACTGGCAGCACATTAATAGGCAAATTCACCTGTAAAATGAGATAAGGATCAAAATTACAGATAACTTCAGCCAAAACAACAAAACATTATAATTTCATGAAAATAAAAACCAATTGATCAATCCATGTGTGCATAAGGGAGCACAATGAAACACAACGAAGTTACCTCATCAGAAATTCCCATAGGCCTAGTTCTTTAAGGCAGCTATGCAAGGCCACCCACATAAATAGCTAGATGAGTTACAGTGGAAGGATTAGACATCCAACTTGCTAAGGGTGCTAGGACTGGTGCAGGTGTAATAATAAACTGAATAATTAAATAGCATCATAAGACAAAACAAATGTATTATAATATTATGGATTAATATTTTAATTCCACGTCAAAAGAAAAAAACAAAAATTACAAAGGAAGTTTTCTACAAGCCAACTTGGGTTGACATGCCATATTTGCAAATTCTTGATTTATAATTAGACATACTTTTATTTTTCCTATTTTTTTAAAAGCACATGACAAGAGAGTAATAATGTAATTATAATTAATGAACATAAAAATTACTTATAGAATATCAATAATCAATATTTGGGCTCTCAACTGCCTATGTCTCATTCCTAGCAAGAAAAAATAAGAACAAAAAAAAACCATTAGTAATATATCTAGAAATAATTAATTAGGTGTATATTTGACATGTAATATACGACACTTAATAACCATAATGTAAAGTACAAAGAGTTAGTTACTTTAAGCTGAACTTATATGAATAGGTTTATTAATATATAACAAAAATAAGAAAAAAAAAATCTTGCATGCCACTTACAGAAAAATTAAAAAATTTAACTCCATTATACTAGTTAATGTCAAAACTCAGCTTTATACGTCAGCCTTTCCCCATAAATTTTTACCTTGATAACTTAAGGTAATTACTAACTACAGCAACTTATCTTGAATATTTTGCATTTCTGCATTCAGTAGAAGACATGCGCTATTGAAATTTATAAACAAAATGCTTCAAACCAAGTAGAGAAACTGAGCCCAAACGCATCAAAAATATTATTGAAAAAAACAGAAGAAGAATGATAGCAATAATAGATATGCAAAAAAATATTAATTAGTTATTGAATTGTTAGATAACTAAAACATCAAGCCGTTTTAGTTATCTATTTAAAAGCAAACTAAAACAGCAAGCTATTTTAGTTATCACTACAAAAAACTATTAATTAGCAACGAAATTTAATTACCAAAATTCCATCGCTAATTTAAATTAGTGAAGTCGCGACGAACAGTCGCTAAAAGGCCAGTCGCGAATATATTAGCGACGGAATTCAAAATCAGTCACTAATTTAGTGACAAAAAAATTCGTTGCTAATTTTTTTTTCCGTCGCTAATTTAGTTTCCTAATTAGTCACCGAATTATAATAATGATATTTAGAGACTACATTTTTCGTCGCTAATTTTGTCGCTAAATAAATTATTAAATTAGTCAAGACAAATATAATAATTTTTAGCGACAAAATTTTTGTCACTAAACCGTCGCTAATAAATATTCATAAAATGCAAATAAAAATGAAAATTAACTAAACAAAATAACATCGCGAATAATGCAAATTTCGTTGCAATTCATTTATAATATTTTATTATTATTATTATTATTATTATTATTATTATTACATTCAGAATTTAATTTATATAAATAAAATTTCTCAAATATTATTAATTTAAAAAAATATAATATCATAAAAGTAAATTAAATTGTGCAATACTTTACAAATAATTAGAAAAAAATTCAAACTAAATAATACTACTAACAAATTTTTATACAATATGCTATAAAAAAAAGAAAGAACTTCGCAGTCTTCATCATTCTTCACAAGCAGTAATCAAGCACTTGCCTTCTTGTTCTAATAGACCTGGATGCATTATAAAAAATTAAAGACAAGAATTTTCGCCCTTTCTACCATACATCACTACATATGAGTCTTAAAGTACACAAACTTCTTCTAATTAGTTATTAAATTTATTCTTGTCAAGAGGTTGATCCCTTAGTGAGATTGAAAGATTTATATCCAGTCATGTTTCATCCCAAAAGATATATGACATTCAATTGAGATATATGGCCTAACTATAAATTAATTTAGTTATTAAATTTATTGTTGGCATGGAATCGCAAAATATTTTTTAGCAAAAAATAGAACATACTTGTAGAAATTCTTCAGGTTTGGATAATAGTAATTGAGGACTTTTAGCAATAACACATCCCAAGTTCTTTTTTTAACACCTAATGGCAACCATTGCAATACTTCCTGGTTCAATCTATTGAAAAATTCCCTTTTTCAGCAATGCCAATTTCACGCAATATTTAGGCAACATTCCATTCATTTCAGCAATTAAAACCCTCCCTTCATATCCATTTTTCTTTAATTCAAAGAAACTTGTAAAATTACAGTGCTCCTATAGGACAAAAATAATCACATTTAGCCAAAAACATGATGTTATAGATAAAATAATACCTGAACAAATGAAGCTGTATATCCATTCATATGTACAATTTGCTTACTCTCAACAAAATTGGCAACATACCCATCAGAATCAGCTTCTCTCCTCCACACGCGAGTACCTTTCAAGAGATACATATTCTGATGAAATTACTTGAAGACGATTAATAGAAATATTGACATTTGATTATGTTAATATTAAGAATAACACAAGAAAATGTTCCATCAACATTTGAAGCATGAACAAAAACTTTAACTTTTGCCCTTATGCTTCCTCTAGAATGATTCCATGAGAAAATGAGAAGAGAAACAACACCCTCAAACAAATTACTTCATGCTAATTTTTAATTTTTATTTATAAAAAAAATAAGATGCATTTTATAAGCAACCCATCACCCTTACATAATAGTGCATAAATTTGTTGTTTTGCAGACATTTTATTGAAATGATTAGTCTTTCAAAAGAAATGAAAAATAAATGCAGACTGAAAAAATAAGATTCAGGCTATGTTTAACTTAAGAAGATTGGACAAATATTTAAATTACCATTTCTCCTTGTGCATCTCCTGGCAATCAATGTAACCTCAATTATTTCATAAAGATTGGACAAATATTTAAATTACCATTTCTCCTTACGCAGCTTGGAATTTATGAAAGCATGAGCATTAGTTAAGAAATAACTCAACTAGAAAGACATTAAAAAAACTGGTAGTATATTAGCTAAACCAAGCTTGTTTTAATCTCAAATAGAAAGATTATTATAAAGGATATTCCCTTGGATAACAGGAAGCAGATATGGATCAAGCTGCTGATAAGAGACCAGCAAATTATTAGCATTATTAGCTATGAAGTCCCATGGCATAAGAAAATAACCCTTAGAACCAAGGGAACAACTCAACCTTGTTATCAATAAGCACTTCTAACATATAATTATTCCAAAGAGTAGAAAATTTAAGAGTAAATAATTGTCTGAGCAAACACATAGGGGAACTCAATAGCAACCTGCACACAAAAGCAAAATAAAAATGGCTAAGTTTTGGATAGTCATGGCATTGGATTTTGCACAAGCAAAAGTAGAAAATGGAAATAAAGTCCAGTAAACCTGAACAAATGCAAACGCTAAAGCTGAGTACAACCCTGTAACTCTCTCAAGATATGAAACAAATCTTTCAATAGAAACAACAGGCTGAACAGCAGATGCATTGGTAATTCCAATGAACAGGACTGCACATACATGGATCCCATTGCATTTGATAACTCTTGCTCATTCTCTCTACAAAAATAAATAAACTATAATAACAGCAAACCTAATGATTCAAGAACCAAAAGAAGTGCTAAAAGAAAAATTAATGCATTTTGAATAATTTTCCACTACTACCATTTGTTAGACATGGGAAACCATTATATATGCATAAATGGCATAACAGTGTGAAATCATCTCAATACGAGACAATGTATAAAAGAAACTATAGAAGATTGTTCAGATAGTTTCAAGGGAACAACCTTTTTAATCCAAATTTCCAACATATTATTCCAGGCATTAATGAGATCACAATAGTGCAGAAGAAGTGAACTACAGTGTATTGTGGGTTTCTCCAGTAAGTCAAATAGCAAAAGTCTCTAAAAATTAAACGTACTAAAACAGATTAGATCTTCAATAAATTTTAGCAAAGTCCACACCCAGACAATTCTCTTCAGAAGGACAAGTAACTTCCAGCATCCATGCAGTAAGATTATATCCCTTCTTGATTTTTAGCACCCCTTCAACTGCCTAAAAAGCAAGCAACAGAAGCAAACAAACACATAACACTTAGATGACTGAAATTGAAGAAAAATAAAATTTAAATAATTCCATGAACTAACCATAGGTATGTATTGTGCAAACAATTGTCCTTCCAGTGTTCACTATATTCCTCACGGTCCACATCATAATGGCTGCAGCTCGTGCATCCAATCCTGATGTTGGCTCATCTATGAATACTATAGATAGATTGGCAACCAATTCAACAGCAATGGTTAATCTTTTTTTTGTTCTGTTGATAGTCCATTTACTCCAGGTAGACCAATTAATGCCCCACCTAAAGGAGTAAGCTCCACTAATTCCATCACCTCTTCAACAAATGACTAAATGTTTCAAACCCTCTTGAAGTTAAAATATATGTAACCAATGGTAAAGAGCAGGATAATAAGTATAAATTACCTGTTACGTCTCTATGTCAACTTCTAATGGTAACTACAACCATGCAGAGAAAAGAAGTGAATCGAGAACAGTTAAGCAAGGAGAGTGAACATCATTTTGTTCACAATAACCAGAAATTCTTGCAAAAGTTTCTTGCTTTTTGGGATAACTAGATATATGTATGCTCCCTTATAAGAACCCTTCGATTTTCCTGCCAGCTAAAACATCCATAAGGGTGGTTTTGCTAGCACCACTAACTCCAACCAATGCTATAAGGACATCGGGTCTAAATGATCTAGCAACACTAACCAACAACTGCAATTTGTCTTCGACAACTCCTTGTTGCTTCAACTCCTAGAAACATAGTAGAATAAGGTATTTTACTACAAATGTTTACAAAAGATAATGCAGACAAGAAAGTAGCCATACCATACTCACCATAGGTACATCCACAAAGTAAATGATATTGCTTAAAGACATGGAAAGTAGTTGAAATGGAAGAACCATCCCTTTCTGCTTGAGTATTTTCCTGCCCATATGTTAAGATGATAAAAGAGCTAAAAACACTAGATATGTGCTTCTAAATAAAGAAAGGAAAAACAAGTACAGAATGTACACAGACCATATAGTGAGCCTGAATGCTTTAGGAACTCTCTAAGTTAACTTAAATAGGAAAAAAGAAATATCTTTAGAGAGATAAAAGAGAGCAAGAGACTCATGGAGGGTATCATGATGATCTCCTCGCCCTTGGGGACTCACCGGTGCCACTCACATCGCCAGAGGCTCACCAGAGAGGCACCGATGGTGTCCGCTCGAAGATCCAGGCCTTAGGGTCTTATAATGGTTGGTCACGCGCTCAATGACGGCTTGAGTCAGCTGAAATCTTGCTCGAACCGCAGACTACCACCTTGCATCAATTTGCTTATAGGCGGAGCTTAGGGGGTAGAGGATGGTGCCAGAACATTCACCTCTTCTCTGGTGACTCGTCGATAATGTTAACTTCCTCTATCGCCGTTGAGATCATCGAAAAGAGGGAGGGAGCTATGGTGGTTGTGGGAAGAACCGAGAGGAAAGGAATCAAGGCCAGTTGACGGGAAGAAACGCGATGGGAGAATAAGTGGTGGCATTCGCAAACCGTCGCCGGCGAGGGTGGTCGGCGTGGTCACTGGTCGGCTGCCTCTTCCTTCACCGGTCTCCCCCCTCTCGTTCCCCACTTTCCTTGCTCCCCTCTCTCTCCGTTCATTTTTTTTCACAATTGCCAGGGCCTTCCCAAAATAAGTGGCCTCCCCTCATCTCATTATTATTATTATTATTATTATTATTATTATTATTATTATTATTATTATTATTTTATCCTAATAACATTAATTTATTCATTTATTTGTTACTAACATAATATCTAATTAAAACTATAAATTTGAAAATCCACAAGAAGAAACAAAATATCAATTATAGTCCTTATATTATTATTATTATTATTATTATTATTATTATTATTATTATTATTATTATTATTATTATTATTATCAACTTGTGTACATTTATTTTTAATTCCTTATTTATTACTAAAATGTATCTTTAATATAGATTATAAATTCGAAAATCAAGAAATAATATATACTATTGTAATCACATTCTCAATAAATCAACTCTTACGAACCAGTATTAAAGGTACTATTCACATATTAAAGGTATTCTCGAACGACTCAAATTTTGGGGCATTACATTATTATTATTATTATTATTATTATTATTATTATTATTATTATTATTATTATTATTATTATTATTATTATTATTATTAGTTTTATTGATTTTACATAAAAATGTCATGTTATAAGAGATTTTGATTCAATTTCATTAATTGTTTATTCGAAAACAATAAGCATCCTTATAATAATGTGAAACATTAGTTTTAATTCTTTTTTATTCACATTTGCATATATAATTAGTCAATATGCTGAAAATCGATATCGGACAAAGCTTCAATTAAATCTAGCAAATGATCCAACTAAACGGTTTGGAGTTTAGGCAGTGCCAAATCTAATTAAATAAAAAAAATCTTGGAGGAAAAGTAATTGAAATTCAATTTTTGCTATTTTGATAGAAATCTCATTAAAATTGAATTTTGAAGGAAAAGTAAAAAATTTGAAGAGCAATTAGCCATATATATAATTAGCCATATATATAAGATATTTTGAAGGGAAATTTCAAATTTTAATGCAAAACTTTGAGATCCCAATCAATTTTGGAGATGAAGTTAATGAGTGAAAAATATATCCGAATGCAAACTTTTGTATTTTACATTTGCAAATGGTTAAACTAATTAAAAGTAAAAAAAAAAATCATAGATATGATAATAAGATAGTATTAAATGAAAAATTTGAAAATTTTATTTAATATGCCTATAATTTTCAATCTATAATTTGAATGGACTAGTTTATAGATGAATTAAGTTTGAATTAAAATAATTTAATTATAGAACTAGATATTTCAATTATTAAAAACTGAAGTTAATACAATTAATTAATTCTTATTCAATTAAATATTAAATTAAGCTTAAAATCGTATACACATTAAATTGAAACGGTAGAAAGAGGTGATGGGAGAGAAAATATTATTTTTATATGTAGGATAAATTTTTGAAATTACTAAAATGCCACTAGCAAATTTCATCATTTTATTCTTGTAGTCAAGGATAATTTTGTAAATATATATAACTAAAATTTTTAATAATTTAAAATTTGCTCAAAATTTTAATAAAATAAAAATAAATTATGAATTTTTCATAATCATTTTAAATGAAATAATAAATTTTATAATATTATTATTATATAAATATAAATATTTATTATTTTTCATAATATGACTATATAATAATTATAGCAATTACTTTATTATTATTATTATTATTATTATTATTATTATTATTATTAAACATGTAAATTTTTTTAAATTAATAAGTTTAGATTTGGGGATAATTGATAAAGAAATCATTAGAATTTCTAATAATTTAATATTTGATTTAAATTTTATAAAATAAAAATAAATTATAAATTTTTGTATTATTATTTTAAATGAAATAATAAATTTTATATTACTATTTTATAAATATTTATTTTTATTAATCTTGAACATGTAAATATATAATAATCGTAATAATTAGTTTATTATTATTATTGAAAATATAATTTTTTTAAATAAATAACTTTAGATTTTGGTATAATTGATAAACAATTATTATCACCTTATAAAATAATTTATAATTTTCTGCTACAAAATAAAATATTTATTTCATATGGTTTATATTAAAATTACTTGAAACTATACATAAATCATGTGAGTGAAATATTAAAAAAATTATTTTTTTAATTTATTTGGGACGGATTAGCGACTAAACTATTCCGTCGCGAATTGTTTTACTGTAACAAATTACTATTAGCGACAGACCAATTTCTGTCGCTAAACCGTCGCAAAAAAGGCGTTATATTTTTCCTCCAAAATTAGCTACTAAAATGTTCGTCGTTAAATTTTTTGAAACTAATTTCAAGAATAAAAAATTATAAAATTTAGCGACGAAAAAATTTGTCGCTAATTTCGTCGCAAAACATGACGCGTACAACTTTCGCTAATAATTAGCGATTGTTTATTCATTTCGTCGCAAAAAATAGAAAATATCCTTCCCACGACAGAATTGTAAAACAGTTGCGAATCCGTTGCAAAATTTAAGATGAAAATAAGGCCGTCGCTAATTTTAGTCGCTAATTGGCAAGTTTTTTGTAGTGTATCTAACAATTCAATAACTAATTAATAACTAATTCAGTTACGTCTAATATCCAATACGGTAATTGTATTTAGAAAATTATATTATAGTCATGTTTTGCTAGAAAAGAATTAGTAAATAACATCGTTTCTATTAAATTTGTTAATTGGCTTAGAAATTCAATAGATATTACAATTCTTTCTCCAGTTTTTTTTAAACATATTATCCAAGAAAGTTTTGATTAAAATGGATACATGAAAAATTCATAATTGGTTTGTATTTAAAAATTTACGAACTGAGTGTAGATAAGAAATCTCATATCCAAAGCTTATCAGAGTCTAATCACATAGGATAAGTAAACAAATAAAAGTGTTGATTTATCTATACTCCCTATCATGTGATCCAAGTTAGCAAAGATTGAATGGCTTTTCCAAACTTTTTTTTAAACATAATAAAAGAAAAAGATAAATGATTAACTTGAACAGACAGAGAAATGCTCTTATAATTGGAAATGCATTCTACAAAATCAATAACTTTTTTTAAATGATTAATTTTTTTTAAAAAACTTTTTGTTCCTACTATAATTGGAAAAGCATTCTACAAAATCAGGAAAATCAAATGAAATAAATAAAATTCTCCCAAGAAATGCAATAATTCAGAATTTGTATATGAACATCTAAATAATAATAATAATAATAATAATAATAATAATAATAATAATAATAATAATAATAATACCTTATTCCATTTCCTTGCTTTCTGGTACCATCTTATAACTCTGCAATCATAATAATCATAATTTGTTTTTAATCAAATATTGAAATATTAATCATAAATTATATACCCAATCAAGAAAAGTTAATACCCATTCAATGTGACCAGACTTGTGAGATCAAACATGATTAAAGGAAAAGCAAAAACTCACCATCAACTTCCCAGAGACTATAAGAAATATGTGCACCTTTAACAATCAATGTACACAACTACATGATTCACACTAATCAATGTCCCAATAAATAAAGAATCAAACAGAATCAATCACCTAAAAAAGTTTTACAGGTATTTGGACCCGAACCCAAATCAAAAAGAAGCCATAGATATTTCACCTAAAAAAGTTTGACAGCTAATTAACAAAACATAACTTAGATGCTCAAGAATATATATTTATGGAGCAATATCAACTAGAAGGAAAATACTGGGAACACATTCATATCCTTAGAGAAAACTATTAAGTATTAGTTTTTCACTAGAGAAGGGTGTGGTTCTGATCATCACCAATTAAGCAGACAAGATGGCAGTTTCAGCACCTAAAACCAGCCAAGAGTAAACCAAAATAAGCAAAAAAAAAAGCAACTTAAATTCCTTAACATGAGCAAATTTGATACCTTAACATGAGCAGATCTTCAACAAAGGGTGTGATAAAGGGTAGCTTCACAATTCTAGTAGTCACCTGGAACATCAAAATGTATCATTATTTCTATTTCTATTCATAAATAAAAACATATAAGTAAACATGTGATTTAGCCTTTGGGTCTTTACTGAAATACAAAAGCAAATTAAAGAGAAAAATGAAAAGGGTATACTAGGTTAAGATTAAGAAATTGCATCTCCTAAAGCTCAATCTCACCAACTTCAAGACTTCTCATTTATTTATCAGAAATATAAATGACTAAAAATTCATAAATAGTTGAAATTTGAATATTAATATTAAATTATCATGTGTACGAATTTAGATTTGCTTTAAACATATTATTGTTCTATCATTCATTAGTCATTGAACAATTTCTATGAGCCAATTGGGCTTTCAATTTCAGAGGTTCAGTATTTCAGGCATAAAAAACAATTAAGAAACCTCTTGACAATGGCATCAAGTAAGGTGCATTAGTAATACGGACACATGCATCTAAGGAAATTTCTAATGCCCTGCTTTGTCGAAATGGACATAGCATAATAAAAATTATAAAGCCAGCAACTTCTTATCAGACCTGGCTGCTACCCATCGTATGGAAATCATGTAATTATTCAATCCATCTAATGAAAGGATTGTTAAATGTGAAAGTTGGATTTTTTTTTTGTATTAAATAAGTTGGGACAAACACTGCTGAACATTTCCATTGGATGCTGCTTACCAAAAATCACATTTTTCAGATGTAGAAATGAACATTATTATACTTGCAGAACAATAATGTTCAGTGACAACAAATAATGACTATGCAGTTCTAACTATAATAAGCTAAGAACCTATGATTTATAAATTCATACCCCATAACTTTTATCTTTTCTGCTGTAATTGTTATTTCCTTAGCTCCTACAATCAAGAAATTCATCTCAAGTTTCTGTACTACCTCAAGGAATTAGAAAAGAAAGTTCAATGCTATCTTTTGATATATTCGTGATTGCTTAATGCTTCATATAATGACCAAGAATAAAATCACCTATTGGGGATAATAATCAGAGGCTGGTTCTAAAAGAATCGGTATCCATTTTATCTACACCTGAAACTTCGACAAGCAGCACATGGTGCGACAAACTAACATAATATACCAAAAATTATATTGTTAATTATGAACAATTATGCTCGTAATTTGGAAAATTACAACCTAACCAAACTAAATATAGTATACTTAATAGATAACTTGAAAATAAATACAAGTAGTATGACAATGAATACTCACACTCTCAATCTCTTTGAAGCCTTTCGGATCTTTACAAGGCGACGCACTCAAGATCTATCAACTAATGGCAGTAAATGCTAGTTAGAAACTACAAATGTAAAAAGACCGACCAAAAATCGAAGAGAGAAAGAAAATAAGGTGGAGATGGGTTGGGATCCATTGATGGAAAAATATTTCTGAAATGAGGGAGAGGGCAGCGAGAGAGACGGGAGAAGAGAAATGGATGGTAGCAGTGGAAGAGAAGGAGAACGGCACGCCACAGGGAAGAAGATGAAAAATTAAGAACAAAGGGAGAGGGGGGAGGCTAGAGGAGCAAAAAGAAAAAAAACGAAGAAAGAGCGACAATTTATACCTAGGGCTAGGTAAAATAGCAACGGAAATTAATTTATGTTGCTAAATAGCAACGAAAAATAGTCTTTGTTGTTATTTTAGCAACGAAATTTAATTTCCATTGCTATTTTAGCAACGGAATTTAAATTATTGTTGCTATTTTTAGACCTAAATTTTTTTCACCTTTTAGGACCAATATAGCAATGGAAATTTTTTTCCATTGCTAAATAGCAACGGAATATTGATTCCGTTGCTATTTTAGCAATGAAATATTATTTTCGTTGCTATTTTAGCAACGAAATTTATTTTCTGTTGCTAAATTTCGTTTCAAAATTTTTTCGCCATCTAATGCCGCTATATTTAGCAATGGTAATATATTTCCATTGCTATTTTTCGTGGCTATATTTTGGCGCTAAAATTTTTCTCTTTTTTTAGTAATGAAATACCACCATGTTTAATTCTATTGCTAAACAAAAAAAGTCTACCAAATTTAGCAATAGAATTAAATTTTCGTTGCTAATTAGCAATGGAAAACTAATTTCGTTGCTAAATTAGCAACGAAATCAATTTCGTTGCTATTTCCATATTTTCTTGTAATGGGCATCCTAGGGGACTGAGAGAAAATTCGTGAGGGCTGATTAATAATAGGAGTCAGATGCACATAGGGTGCCACCTCCTTGAGGTTGAATAAAATATGTGTTGTGCATTATATGTCCTTATATAGTTGCTATTATTGCTACATAATGTATGTAAATAGGAATGCATATGTAATTTATGTATAAATATATGGTTAACATACAAAAAGAAATTTATTGCATACATTAGAGCTTACATTGAGGATAGATTTTCAAAGAACAAAAGTTATATCTTAAGTGTCAGATGCTTCTTTTGATGTTCTTATCATCCAAATCAAGATGTTATTTCAACAGTTAATACGCCATAAAAGAGAGCCACCTTTTAGGTTCCAAAAGCTTATTCTTAGTGGGTGTCGTAAATGGAATCCAGTGTGGGCCGGTAGAGATAAAGTTGCACCACTTAAACCAGATGAAGCATAAATGCTTTTGTAATTTTTTGGGATTACGTGTACCCCAAAAAATGAAGGGTTGTTAGTAAGGGTAAAGGTTAAATAACCTCCCCTTTGGCTATCAACTCGTAATTTAAGACTCTTAGTAAAAGCACAAAAAAGGTAAATTACCTTCCCTTAGGGTAGTAAGAAAGCTCAGAAAAAGGGCAAGGAAGAAAATTACTGAAGGGAAAGCTCCTAGAGAAAACTTGCTTACAACTCGCTTGAAAGTAAATCTCTAAAAGAGGAACTGCTCAAAACAATTTTAGAAATATGCACAATGAGTGCTTCCTCTAATGGCATGATAAATTTGGAAGCAGTAACAGCAGTATTGTCTATGCTTTGGCAAAAGTTGAGAGTAATCCTTATCTCATTTGATGATGGAAATTACCTAAAGCTATTGACAGCAGGATTGTATAGGCTAGAAGTACCCTTAGCCTTAATGTCAATACGGTAAAAGTGCATGAAGGCTTATCGCTGATAGTTCCCAAGCTCATGGTGTATGCTCCATTATAGAGAAGTTTATGTTGTCTTATGAGAGCTTAGGGAGATTAAGCAACCAATTTCCCTCTTAAGCCTTATGCTTGGGGATAAGGTTTATTAGCATGTGCCTTGATAGTTTTGGTCTCTAAATTGAACATTCTAGCAGGGGTGATCGCACGGATTGTGTTTTGGGGCCGTACAGGTGATGTATATTTAGATTATTGACAAGAGACCATGATGCTCCAACACTCAACCTTGCTTAGGAGAAACTAACATCCTCATAAAGAGTTTTTAGAGAAGATCATGAAAGATTCATAAGCTCCTTGCACAGCCCATCAATATAGACATTGTTCTAAATAAGGGAGCATCCATAATACTACATGTTTGAGGTGTACAAATGAGTAAAAAGATAGAATGATTATGAGAGAACTTGTGGTGGCATCCATACAGCTCACATGAATGGCTAGACACTTTGTACATCAAAAAGCTCTCTTGACGTACCATAGAGGTAAACTTCTCTGATTTAGGAATCATGCATGTCAGGGAAGAATATCTGATAGCTTTAAAATGTCCAAAGCTCTATACTTCCGTTGCAGGATAGGTAAAAGCTAAATTTTTCAAGCATTCAGGTCCTCAAAGAGCTAGCCAAGATCATTGAAATAGAGTTTTACATTCAGATATAGACTCCTTTGACTGTACCTGGTTTTAGGTAAAAATGAAAAATGTTAAATACTGTGAGTTGTCTTCTAGCTAAAAAAGTAGTTAAAGTACAAAAAGATGCCCTCTAGAAAGATGTGGACCTTTAAGAGTTAGACTGAGTGATCACTATATGCATTCTAGAGATGTTAAGTAGGTATTGGTACTTCAACTTAAATCCTCGTTGGTACAAGAAGCATGAATTAGATTGTTAGTAAAATTTGAACTTTAGTTCTTAATGGGAATCAGATGCTTTCAGGATAAGACTAAGAATCAAATGAAATCTTAAAAGCATCCTAGCCATGTTGTTCTAGTTAATTGTAGGCTAGTTAACCATAATTTACACGTAAATAATATGATAAGATCACATTCCTTAGGTTCATATGTGTAGAACCTTACAGGTTGTCTAGTGCAGTAGGTTGTACTTAGAAATGTGGCCTTGTATGACCATATAGGAGTAAGCCTTCAAGTTGGCCATTTGGGATGGTAAGCAAGGTTAATCTATTTGAATGCTTTCGATTAAGCTATGTAGATGATAGCCATTTGTTAGTTCCCTTCGGATTAATGTTAATTGCCGGGCAAGACAGATCAGTAGAATAATGCCACTATGGAAGATAAGCATGTTAGAGAAGGGTCATCCAGTATGTTGGCTAGATTTTTGGAAGAAAAAGTAGCCCTAAGGCACCATTCTGACAACCACTGATGGAAGTTTTTGATGCTATAGTCACTTCCTAGTAGAAGTTTTACATATAGTTTGACACACGAGTCAGAGTTCGAAGGGTAGAAAGGGAATTCTAAGTTACCACAAACCCTTCAGGCAAGGGATATGGCTTTTAGGTAAAGTATAAGATTTTAAGCTCAGTGTGGCACAACATGTTATGGGATGATAGAAGTGTAGTGGTGGCAAATTGCTTACCCTGAAAATAATAAGAGAGCTTAAAGAGATGGAAAAGTATAAATAACTAAGGGGCATAACTAAAGGTAGCCTGCCTAAAAACCAAAAGTTCTGAGAAAGATGTATATAGGCCATCAGCCAGCTCACATCTAAGATGAAGTCCCTTAATCACCCATGGCATAGGCCATACATTCATGTACACTTCTTGTATTTCTACATCTCATGCATACATTCTTGCATTACATGCACCCCTTCATTTCATGCATAATATTCATGCATCCATATATATTTTGCATTTTTGTATTTCATGCATACATTATTGCATGTCTACATTCATTATTGCACCTTTATGTGTGCTCCTACATTCTTGCATTGCATGTGTGTACTCTCACATACTACACTTCATCATTTCATATATGCACTCTTACATTCGTATGTAATTTCATATATTTCTACATGTATTCAGGCATTTTCGCATGCCTTCTTTTAACATGATTATTCTGATGTACATTACTTCTTGCATGTGTCTACACACACACATTTCCCTTTTGCGTGCACTTTTTAAATATTCATATGGGATGTAATGTATGTTTCTTTGCTCCTAATTCTTTATGCATGCATAATGTTCCATATATATCGCTATGCATAACCTTGCATGTAAAGTGAAAGCATACCCTATTATTTTTCCCTCAACAATTCTCTCGGACCTTCATTACAAAGCTTAGTGGTTTAAGGATTTTGGCATTAATACAATAACTGCTACAACACTACCCTTCTTCCAGTTTCAGGGAGTTTTCCTAGCTTAATTTGTATTGTTAAGATTTTGACATAATTATATTTTATAGATCTAAGGATCATCACCTCCTTGGTGCATTCGGGATGATCATGGCATCATTATTGTCTCGATTTCAGGGAGAATTTCTCACTTAATTTATCTTGCCAAGTTATGCACAAAGTTATGACATAATTTCCTTTTAATTTATAGGTCAGATGATCATCACCTCCCTGATGCTTTCAAAAATAGCCATGGCACTGTCAGTCACTACCTCCCCAACGTAGTTAGGATGACTATAGCAGTGCCATCCTTTCGTCAATATTAGGGTGTACCCCTATCAAAGTAGCTTGAGCCTTAAGCCTAATTTATCTTATCAGGTTATGTCCTAAATTTTGATATAATTAATCATTCTTATCAATTTTAGATTCGAGGATAGCCTTCCTTTCCCAATCGTGAACTCGAGGATCACTATTTCCCTATCGCATTTGAGATGACTATTACAACGTCATCCCTTTTGCCAATTTCTATTCCAAAGACCACTTTCTCCCTAATACATTCAAGATAACTACCCTAGCATAATTCTTTTCCTAAGTGCAGGGAGTATTCTTAATTGAAATAATCCATACATTAAGTTTAATTTATCTTGTCAAGCTATGTCCAAAATTTTGACATGATTGCTTTTCATTAATTTACTTCTAATTTGAAATTTTAGTTCATCCTGATTGTTCTCAACTATGAATGAGTTTGATCTCAATTTTAAAAATCTGTGTCTCATTTAAATATAAGCTGAATAGAAGGTATTCATGCTTTTATCTCAGTCTGCTGAATCGCATAGAAGTTCTCACTATATCATGCAATTTTTAAATTTTAAACACCTGAGGCCAGTTTTAAAAGTCTAACAAAAAACTATTTGAAAATAAATGGATTGGGTAAAACTTAATAAGAGCACCAAAACCTTTTTTATTACCTATCAAAGTGACCCTAAGATAAGATAGAATCTAAAAAATGATTTAGGTAGCCATTTTTGGTATAGACTTCAAAATAACTCTTTTTCCTACCTTGATTATATGGTCATTTGTCAACCCATCAAACTTTTATTTTCAGCATACTGAATGTGTGCTCATTTCATTATTACACACATTGAAACAACCTCCCTTTACCCAAAATTATTTTGGCTTCCCCTAAGAAAGATGGTCACTGTGTAAAACTAATTTCTCATATCAAAAATAGGGGAAATAAATTTCTTCTAATCTTTTGTATAAATTCCATTCATAATAAATTGGGGCTTGTTTGATAAATGAGAAAAAGAAATGAAAAAAATAGAAAAAGAAAAAAGAAATAAAAAAGGAAAAAGCAAAAGCAAAAGAAATAAATAAAGAAAAAAGAAATAAATAAAGAAAAAAAGCAAAAGAAATAAAGAAAAGGGGAATAGGAAATCCTTAAAGTTGAGATCACAACAATGAAAAACAAACAAAAAATGAAAAGGAAAGGGAAACCTTTAGCGATTATCTCTCAAAGAATCCCCATTGAGTTAACCACAAGAGCCAAATCAAAAAATGTTATGATAGTGGGAAAACGGGCAAAGAATAGTCTTCCCAACAATTAAGAAAGCATAGTGGCCATTTTCCTTTTGTGACTTGACCCTTCCTTACTAGCCACTCACCCAAGCCTAACGTTATAACCCATGTAAGACCTTTTAATTCTAGGATCTATCTCATCTAACCTAATAGAGATGTCCTTTTAGTAAGGTTTGGTACATAAGAAAAGGCATATGGTGTTTCTTAAGCTTCAAGTAGAAAGCCATGAATGCATTTATGTATTCAAGTTGAACTTCATTCTCGAATTTACGCCCAGAGTTTTCTTTCAAAAGATAAAAATTATGTTTTGGCCTTTAACATATATACACAAAAACTGCTCGATATGCAATGTGCTTATATGTTGGTTCTATAGGCCTTGGTATTAACATGCCTATTCTCCTATTCCCTCATTGAGAATGACCCTTTAATTTCTCTTATTGAGATTAAACTAGTTGAGATTGTAGTTCATTTAATTTATTCTAGGAGGAGTAAGATTCAAATTCAAGGCATTTGGTAAGTTGCAATTACTTCAAATTTTGGATGCTTCTTTGTAAGTCACTTTTTGCACACATCACATGTATAGCACTCATCGCACACAACTTATTTACATATAAATTTTGTACACACCTTGCACTTATATAATTTCCCTCACCTACTCAAGTGAGTAATTTCTTACAAGGAAATGAAGAGGGATTCCACGTGCCGAGATTGGTCATTAGATAATTCCAAGCAACAAGCATTCAAATTATAAGAAAAGCTTCAATGAGATAGTTTTAATTGAAGAAAAAAGAATATTCCATGAAGCAAGACCATTTTTGCATGCCATGCTTCAGGATATTTATCAAAAGATAGCCTTTTTACTCAATGATAAATCCTCATTGAAGCAATCATACAAATCCATAAAAAGTGTAAGATATTTCTTTCGTTGTGACAATATACTAACACCTAGCCTTTTACAGGTACTAAAGTCCCCTTAAGAGTTATCAAGTCCTTGCAAGAAAATAGTACGCTTGTAAGGAATTTATCGATCATGTTCTCTGATTAATCATGCCAATAAAATAGAGCCATATCAGATATCCTCCTCCCTTATTTTATGCCACAAAAAATAGAGCCAAATCATATGTTCTCTGATTTTATGCACTGATAAACTAGAGTCAAATCAGATGTCCTCCTCCCTAATTTTATACCCTGACAAGATAGAGCCAAATCAGATATTCCTTAATTTTATATTCTAATAAACTATAGCTAAATCAGATATTCTCCTCCCTGACTTTATACTCTGATAAGATGGAACCAAATTAGATGTTCCTTAATTTTACGTGACGATAAACTAAAGCCAAATCAGATGTCCTCCTTCCTAACTTTATACCCAAAAAATCTGGATCCAAATTAGATATTCCTTAGTTTTATGTGCTAATAAACTAGAGCCAAATCAGATATCCTCCTTCTTGATTTTATACTCTGACAAACTGGAGCCAATTCAATATTCCCTAATTTTACATATCGACAAAAGGGAGCCAAATTAGATGTCCTCCTTCTTGATTTTATGCCTTGAAAAACTAAAGCAAAATTAGATGTTCCCTGATTTTATGCGTCAAAAAACTAAAACTTAATCAAATGTCCTCTTCTCTAGTTTTATACCCTAATAAATTAGAGCCAAATTAGATATCCCAACTAAGGGTTAAAACATCGACAAGCTGATGGTAACTATCCAACAAGAGATTCACTACCCCAGGGATATGTGTTCGACACAATCGAAAGCTTACCACCTCAAGTACGTATCTTTTATCCTTTACTCTAAATTTTAGCTCACTTAGGCACTAATAAGATAAGTTTCCTAAAATTAGGGGTAGCTATAAACACTGGGTCCTGAGGTAGCTGCTGATGAGAAAAGAGTTCCATATAAATGGATAAGGAGCATAGGTGATTGGATTTCTTTTTAAGTTTTAATTTTTTAAAATGCTTTTTATCTCTCTTATGGGTTTTAAATGTTTAAAAAACCATTTTAGGGTCTTTTTCCTCTTTATCTCTTTTAAACAGTGCAAAATGAGAAAATCGATTATCAAAACTTGGAGCAGTCTAGAGTGTTTCAGCTTTATGTCAGAATATTAATACGTATACCTATAACTTGATGAAGATGCCTAAATCCATTTAAGCCTTTAAGATTCTCAAAATTAGGCTCAAACATAGATGGCCTAAATCTATCCCCACACCCAAATCAGTCTATAGTAATTTGAGCATAACTCCCTCTGTAGGGCTCATATTGAGATGAATATAATTTTAATAGAAACTCAACTCATTTTGGAGTAAATTTTATTAAGCTATCATAGCCTAATTCTTGGCCTATTGTTCGGAGTAATTTTTCAAAGTCAAAATACCAATTTTGTTCCTGAAAAATTACCAAGAGTAATTTTCAATATTTTTGTCATAAATCCCAATCTACAAATCGAAATTGAGTGATTTTTTTTATTCATTGGAAAGCTATGATATAGAGAAATAAATTTCTAGAACACACCTAGTTGAAAAAATTGTGTCTTAAAGCCCAAAATGGCAAAGAATAATTATAGGTCAATCAGCTGAGAGAAAGGCATAAAAGTCAATGGCCATGAGTCATTGTTGACTTATGGACCAGGTCTGTAAGTCACTTATTGACTCACAAACCAGGCTGGCGAGTCAAGGTCCGTAGCCATTTTTTAACTCACGGACCAAGTCTGTGACTCACTTCCATAGTGCAATTTGCACCCGAGAAAAGATAAAAAAAGGAATAAAATAAAATAAAAACATTTTTCATGCATATCCCATTTTTTGGATATTTTTCTTAGGGATTTAAACCTAATTAAGGCAAAATAGACTTATCTTTTTTCTTAGCTCTCACTAACACACGTGACACTCTTCCCCTCTCCCTACACTTCTTCTTCTTCCTCTCTCGTTTCTTGGTTTTCTTCTTATATTTCCATGGAAAATCAAGGTTTTTAACTCAAAAGAAATTTCAAAAAATCACCATAAATCAAAAAATTTCCATAGAGCACCAAATCCTCGTTCGATGAAAATCGATATTGAAAGTAATATTATTGAGCCCTTAAAAATTCATAAATGTAAGTAACTAATTTTAATTAATTATGTACATAATATTTTTAGTTTATTTTTTAGTTAATCTTATAGATATATACTAATTTTATCCATTTTTTCCATTAATTTAATTAATTGATAATTAACTTTGTTAATTAATTTATTATATGGCTTAATAAATTAATATTTATTTATGTTAATTTATAAATTATTTATGCTAATTTGTAAATTATGTGTTTAATAAATTAGATTGGTTTTTTATTTTATTTATTGTAATTTCTTTTACTATATATTATTTTAATTGTTAATATGTTTTTTTTATGAATTATTGTTAGTTTAATGTTTAATTGTATTTTTGTTAATTTGATTATAATTAATTGGTATTATTGTTAATGTTACCATAATTATTACTATTTTTGCATTATCAATATTATTGTCTTGTTAATTTTATTAGTATTTTTATTGTTGATTTTACAATAATAATAATAATAATAATAATAATAATAATATTATTATTATTATTATTATTATTATTATTATTATTATTATTATTATTGTTGTTGTTGTTGTTGTTGTTGTTGTTGTTGTTGTTATTGTTGTTGTCATCATCATCATCTTTAGCATTATTAATTTGTGTTAATTTTATTATTTTGAATATATTTATTAATGTTTTTATTGTCTAATGATGATATTTTTAACTATTATCATTAATATTATTATTTTACTTTTATTCATATATTAACTAATTATTATTTTCCTGTCATATTTTTCAATATGTGTAACCTTCCTTTTGGATCAGGTTGGAGGTTGAACTAAAGCGAATTAGACTAGTATTTCCTTTTATTTTATTCCTTTTATAATTTTCTTGACCTGTAATGTTGTTTTATGCATTCTATTTATCTTTCTATAATAATTTAGTAAAAAATAATTTTCGGACCATTAATTAAGAGAAATGACACTAAAATACTTTCTACTTAATTAATTAGATTTTTTCTCATAAAATGGATTAATGTCCTATTTTATTCCAAAAATCACACAAAGCAATTTCATAAATATGCATGAGGGAACCGACATTCCCAAATCAATTAATATCTCAACTTATGCATGTTTTGCTTGTATTATTATTCTTTTATATCTTTATTTAATGCAAATAAGTGATTTTTAGAGCGATATGCTAAAACTCAAAAATTTGAGTGAGATTTTTCTATAATAAATGGACCAATGTATTGATTTTCATTAGTAAAATAACATGTAAATTAAGAATATTTCTTTATAAATATAAATAATTTTCCACCTTAAAATTACTTAATGTGATTCTTCTTTCTAAAGCCATGAGGGATCAATTATCCTATTTTTTTTATCTAGAATAAGCTTAAAATGCTACCTTTTTGTAAATATACATGCAAAGACAGGCATTCTTATTCAAATGAACTCAATTCCTTGATTTATGTATGAATTTACTTTTACATTTATTCCTAAATGCTTTACAGCTTTCGATATACATGTTTTATTACTTTCCAACATGCTTGAGTGTGCCTTTATTTTTCTAGCATAATAACTCATGTGAGAAAAGAGATGAAATATATTTATCAGTTAAACTTGTTTATATAATATTAACCAAGGGTATAAATGGGAGTGAAATCTGGACTCTCTCTGGTTTTGATATCACAAGGTATTAAAAATCACTTTTTCAATATTTTATTGGGTGGCGACTCCTAATTTTATGCCTTATAATGCTCAGTAGATGCCTCGTATGTCAGTCATTAGTAAATGGATAAGGATACTTTAATGTATTATCTCATGCCTTTTGGAGGTCCGAGTGCATTGCATGTTGGACCAAATCCCTATTCATCATAAAGCGATTGGCTTTAAAGAGTTAAATGAACATTAATCTAGTCTCGAGTCCTAAAGTGGGCTTTCGAGAGCAAATCAAATGCCTATGGGGTTCGATGCTCTTCACACCCCCTACCAGCAGATAGTAACCTAGACATGGCTTCAATCTTTTCCTCAATTTTCTTGAAAGTTGGATTCTTAGCACTAAGACCCCTAATCCTCATGTGTATCACTGAAGGTATATAGTCTTCATCCTTCTCTTATATGAAATCATCCTCAGGGTCATTCCTCATTTCCCTCCTAGATGGGTCTCAAAGCATAGTAGCATCAGCTAAGGTAGTGTTCTTAACATGCATTAGCTCAACTATCTCATGACTAGGTGCTATATGCTAAGTTTTTACATTAAGTGCTATAAAAGCCACCATCCCACCAATCATGGCCATGAGCCTCTCTTCAAAATCCTAAAAACTCCTATCTAACCTTCAATCTAAATCATCCCACACTGTCGAGGCCTAGTAGGAGTAGCATTCACCTTTCTTTCAGGTATGGAAACCTTGCAATGGTGTCATCAGCCACTCCCAATCTTATTTCCCTTTTAAATCTCATTTGGTCCCTCATTCTCCATGTCTAGATAGATTTCTAGACTATTTTTTGATAACTGACTTAAACCTAACTCGGAGCTGACTTCTAACCCTAAATTCAAACTCGAAATTAATCTCAGTAGACTAGATAAAGGTCTTCAGACCAAGCACCCTTCTGACCCTCTAGACCACCGGAATAAGTATATGATAGCTGCTAGAATCAGATGTTAGGAGTGATGCATCGTGAATGATGCATGCACATGATATATACATGATACATGAATGCAATGCATAGCTTTCGTTAAAGGTTAATCACAACCACACATAAGCATAATAATAACCTTCCAACCTTATTACCCCCACATAAGAGGTCATGTAGTCTCTTTCTTAGGCAGGCTTAGCCTATGGATCAACATGGTGCTCAATGGATGCATATGGTGAACAAAAAAAGATCAGCAGCATAACCTCTCTAATTGAAGGTACAGGCAAATGGATTTTAACCATCATGTATTTTGACTAACTCATACAGATCGAGTTGGACCCACCGAGGCATGACATCCTTTGACTAGTACCTTCCTAATTTGTTTGAGTTTGGTCAATACATAAAGGTCCACATAACAAGAAAATATTATTATGGTTATACAACCTAGGGGAAGTTGTTATTGTCATTACACGAGCTTAAATCATGGGTGATGAAACTTTAGGACTACCCAAGCATGGTCCCTGCCAATAAGTCTAGATCATCACAAGTATACTGACCAATGGGTCACCATTTTACATACTATTCGATATTAGACTTGGGTTAGTAGGTCTTTTTAACACCTCTTTGCATTGAGTGAACGTAGTACAAACTTTAAGATAACATCGGGGCTAAAAAGGGATGCCTAATTTAATTCTAAAGCTCTAAGATATATGCAAGAAATGTAATTTAGAAAAGAGGTAGGATTAATAATAAAACCTAATTATAAAGAAATTAACCAAAATGATTTTTAGAGTAAGGTCTCTTTAGTACCTAGTAGAGTCTCTATTATGATGCATACCAGAGCCTTCGCTTGATTTTGGATGAATTTTTAGCCCTAAAAATGCATTCATAATGCCTTAAATCGTGTCACAATCAATTTATAACAACAAATCAAGCATAAAATGCATTAATATCACATATTTACAGAATTAAAGAGGAATAAAAGAAAGCTCTACAGCAACAACTATGGAGGAATCTAAGAACCTATCATACCTCTAACACAACTTAAAAATCTAGATTCTAATCATATCTTGATTAAACATGCATATCACTCAAATACAACAACAAAAAAACATATTAATTCATGTCAAATAGCCATATGAATATGTAAATTGAATTACACAGAGAGAGTGAAAATGAGCCTAAAATATTACCCTCAGGAGATATTCTAACTCTTTAACTCTTATCTGATTCATGTCCTTTGATTCTCAAAATTATACGATCAAATTCATTTATATGTGTGCATTTAAACAAAAGAGAATGTTAGAGAAAATTTTTAAAAAGAGAAAAAAATTAAGTGTTCTTCTTCTCTAAAGGTGGCTCTATAAAACAATGATTTTCCCCCTCTTTCAAACCCTAAATTTTAGATTTTATACCTAGGCAAGAGTTTGGGTTGGATTCTAACTCAAAACTCCCCAAATCTGGAGAAAAAACCCCATCAAATTTGGAAAAATATCCTTGATATCAAAATTACCTTTTTAAATTCCAAAAAGGTAGGAAATCAAGATTTCAAGCCATGGACGAGTGTCCCTCAATGAGAGGTGGCCGTCTCTTAGCATTAAACCTAAAATTTCATAAAATGCCCCTTGTTGAGCCTGTGCAAGAGAGATAGACCAACGGGCACCCTTCAAATGATAAATGATCTTCTGCCCTTACTGGAGGCCCAAAATGAAGTTTTTATGCATATTTTGTTAAAACACTTGGAAATATCATGAAAATATTTGAGGAAATATGAGAAATCCATGATGGGAGCTTTGAGATCCAAACCTATTGTTAGTAATATACTATTTTCTCATCATCAGATAACCCTAATCTAGGCTACCTTAGGTCATTATGTCTAAACCAATAGTTAATGACCCAGCTGGGATAGTCCTTTCACTACAAAAAAAATTGCCAATTAGCAACTAAAATTAGTGACGGCAGTATTTTATTCGTAAATTTTGCGATAGATTCGCGACTGTTTTACAATTCCTTCGTGGGGAGGATATTTTCTATTTTTTTATGACGGAATGAATAAACAGTCACTAATTATTGGGGGAAAGTATACGAGCCATGTTTTGCGATGGAATTAGCGACAAACCCCTCTTACTAAAGAAGGGTTTTGAAAAAAGACATCTTTAAAAGAATCACCTTAGATTTAGGGCTGAAGAACATTTTACGGGGGAAGAAGAAGATTCTCCGATTAACTATGGGGGACTCCTCCTTATACCCCAGAACCTCAAAACTCGAGGGGAACCCGACTACACATCAAAGCAATCTGGCAAGAGCGGCGAGAGGGGCCGGGCCCGAACATTTTCATCACTAAATTTTATAATTTTTTATTCATGACATTAGTTCCAAAAAATTTAAGGACGAACATTTTAGTTGCTAATTTTAGAGGGAAATTATAGCGCCTTTTTTGCGACGGTTTAGCGACGGAAATTGGTATGTCACTAATAGTAATTTATTACAATAAAACAATTAGCGACAGAATGTTTAGTCGCTAATCCGTCGCAAATAAATTAAAAAATATTTTTTTTAATTTCAGTCACATGATTTATTATAATTTCAAGTAATTTTAACATGAACCATATGAAATGAATATTTTATTTTTGTGTGATTTTATTTTTAAAAATATAATCTTATATTATTATTTTCTTAAAAAGATGGGTAAGGATCATTTATGCAACTTTTTTTTTTAGATTGGAGATTCTTTGTGTGAACTAGATGAGAGTTTTCCCATTTTAAATCTTTCTTCTTCATTAAACGATGTGGATGTGGATCAGGAATTTCATGAGTCATTACATGCCCAAATATATGTGTGTTAAACGAATTTTCTTTTTGCTTTTTTGGTATTCAATTTTTTAATTTTCATTTTGTTGCCTGGGTCCTTAAATTTTAATTTTTTATATTAAATTTAAATAAAATAATAGTATAAATATTGAATACTTTAATTTTCTTTTTTATTTTATTAAATTTTTTATTTAGATCTAACGTATATTATTTTTGAAGGATAAATTTAAATAATAATCTTATATTTTGTTAATTGATTCATCAAATTCGTATTTGTTTGGTTGATTCAATGAAGTAACAAACTAGTATATTAGATGAATTGAATCTTCTTTATATGTTAGTGGGAATAATTAATTCAATTTAAAACAACTAGCTTGAGTTTGTTCGACTGGAATCAGTGTCTTTCTTATGTTGAAATCTATTTTCAACGTGGATCCCATCAGCTTGAATGGGATTAGTTGGTTATAAGGATACTTAGAATAGATTTTCTTCTAATTGTTATTTTTATGAGAAAACAGAGCATCTAAGCTTATTGATGTTCATAGCTGATTCAACTTTATGAAGAGAGTAATTTTTATGTCAAGGATTAATGGTGAAGAAATCATCACCAAATCATCATCAACGTGAAGAAATCAATTTCAAATTTTTAGTTCTTAATGTGGTTGAGAGAAGAAGGTTTCTAATTTACCATATAGGCTTTCAATTCCTTTCATCCAAACATTTTGTCTTCATTATATGATTGCTAATTTAAAAATGTGGTTAAGAGAAGAAGGTTTCTAATTTACCATATACATACAAAATTTTTTTGTTTTATGAAAATTTAAAAAAAATTGTTTTATGAAAATTTTTAAAAAAAAATTGTTATATTTTGATATGATATGCAAATTGGATCCATATGAATATTTTTTATTATTTAAAGTCTACTCGATTTGTATATAAAGTAACTCATATTATCCTAAAGATTTTAAATAAAATTAAAGATTAATCCATAATAATTTATAGTGTAAAATTAAATTAAAATTTATTGTTAATTTAAATTTTTTTATTAATATCATAGATAACTATATTTTATTAAGCATTGTTAAATAAATTTTATTCTAAAATTTTTATCTTTTAATAAATAATTTGTTTTTGTTAGTTATTTTATTATTATTATTATTTATATTTTTATTTAATAAAAATTTTAAATAGTTAGAAGATTATTAATCAATATAAACTAAAATACTCCTACTTTTAAAGAAAGAAAAGAGGAAGAAGCATGGACATTTAGGTATTTTCATGATTTTTGCCCTAACTATAAAAATATATTTTTCTATTTCTCTCCCTTCCTCTTCTTTTGCAGCCTCCATCTTCCATTCTTTCTTGTTCGTCTCATTCTACCGGAGATACCGCCACCCTTGCCACCTTTGTCTCTTTCGATCACCATTCTCTTTTCCCTTATTTATTTTTTTATTCTTTTATTTCTGATTTTATGTATTTCGTGTGAAGGGGGTATCTTACTGGTATACAGGTCGAAAATGCCTGCTAGGAACTTTACTACCTCAAACATGACATCAGGTACATCTTTGGTGTATATGTATTTATTTGTTTTCAATTTGGATAATGTATTGTTCTAAGTTGAATCCTAGATCTGTTGGTTTTTCCTTCGTTGCTTTAGATTTATCGTTTTTGGTCCTATATCTGTTTATTATTGCATTTGTTTTGATTTAATTTTGACAAAAAAGGACTGCGTATGTTTTCGGAACCACAGTACCACCACTTATTTATTTCAGTCCAATGGAGTCAATTAACATTCTTGTGATGATATTGATCTCTTAATTCCCGGTACTCTTTATCATAGGAATGTAATTTAGTTACAAACCCTTGTTAATTTCTACTTGCCTCTTTATACGAATGGGTGGGGGGATATAGCATAAAAATCCCATGAACTTGTACCAAAAACCCCATGAACTTGCATATAGGCCTGAGACTCGTTAGAGCCTGGTTACATTGTCTAAAGTGGAAGTTACAAAATTTGCTTGCTTGTAATTCTATTTTGCAGTTGCCTTGTGAGTGTAATGTCTAGTGTAATGCTATTTTTTCTTTTGAATAGTTGTCTTTTTTAAGATATAGGTTGGAAGGTCGTGACATTCTCAGATTGTATATGTGCAGGTTATACATATAGTAGAACCTAGGACATTGGAACATGGCCAAGCATAATCCAGATATGATTATGTGTTATCATTAATTAGTGATATAATTGTTTTGTTCTCTCTCTCTCTCTCTTCTTTTTACTTTAATTTCTTATTTTTCTAAAAAAAAATCAATCCCATTGGTTGCTCTGTAAATGATGAAGGGATGTAACAAATTGAAGATTTTTTTTGCCTCTCTGAATCGAGTTTGAAATCGTTTAATCATGAATGCTAATACTATATGGAAATTAACAAGTTGATTTTGATGCATTTTTGGTTTGAATATGAGGTGTTTGTTCAAATTTATCAATGAAGACAATGAATTTCAATTTCAGTAAATTTAGAGATAGATCACATAGCTTCTACTATTGGAGAAAATAGAAAATAGCAATTGAACAAAGAATTGGATTTTGCCTTTGCTATCCATGATCTGCTTATCTAAGTCTACAGCCATCTCTGACCATCTTTTATTATCCAAGAAGCTTTAAGCTATTTACAGAATTTACTTTGTCACAGCAACTAGATAGCTTGCTTACTACTCTCTGTAACTGAGCAATTGAACTAATTTAGATTAACATTCTAGTAATCTAATGCATTGTAAGCCAGACATTTGTTTCTTTTGCTGAGAGTATCCTTTCCTCGTTTTACTATCTGGGTTTTCTATTTCTACCTTGATCTGTTTGTTTTTATTGAATCGGGTATTTATTTCTCTATTTTATTTATTTTTTTAAAAGATTATGCTTGGATGTGAGACTAAGCACGGGAAGATCTAGCTCTCGTATTTAATTTTTTTGCTGATTTTCCATTCAATTGTGCTGGTGTCGATACTGAAGACTTGAATATACTACATTGATTAGAAGGTGGTAATGATTACCAGTTGATTGGTTCTATGAGGGTGGTGTTGCAGCTATATTCCCAGATGGTATGCTGTCTATACAAAATGTAGTTCTTTTGGATGCTATAATGGATGATGCAATATAAATCCAAGAGATAAGACATAAAATTTGTAATATTTTACAGAAAATGCAGAAATATTTATGTGATTATAGTTTTCTTTCTGATTTAATTTGAGCTGAACTTTTGGTTCCACAGTAGATATCTGAGTTGTATGTTCTGTTCTAAAACTTCTTTCCCTGTGTCATGCAGATGTTTTTAAAGGCTCCTTCCATGCAAATTCGGTATTTGATGTGCCTACAACTGATGCCAAGCTAGTAAAACGGTAAAAGTTGGAAATTTTTGATTTTTTTTTCTTGCTTGGTCATTGGTGAGAATGATTGTGGATTCCATATTTTGAAAGTTTATCTTGGTGCTTTAAACAATATATTTTAGTGATTCACAAGATTTTCATCCAAAAATTATGCTTTAGTTTTAGCCCAAGATGCCACCAGTATTCTGCCAATATAAAATCTTACCTCTGAAATATGATTATGCTAATTTGTTTACTTACTACCAATGATCTATCTTTTAGATATCCTCATTATTGTGGACAGAACATATGGCCTGCTAGCATTTTTCCAGAATTGGAATTAGGTATGGTTGAATATAAATAATTTATATTTATGGGCTACATGTTGCAATAACTAAAATATTCTTTAAACATGATGCTTGCCTTTTTAATGTAAAACTACATTACATTAGAGATGGATTGGGAATTCCTTAGCTATATCAATTGAAGCCATTATCTATTATTTCCAACTGGGGAGATGGATTCACAATTCCTTAGCAGACATTATGTTGTATTTAACATTGAAGATAATGTTTGAACTGCAGTCAGAGAACCATTGAATTTCTAAAGCTTTCAGAGCAAATTTTGGTTAATTTAAAGGCAGGACTCACCATAATGTCCAATGTGAAGAGACTTCCACCTTGATGCACCTTGGCTTCAAAATGTAATATAATGTCTTTGTTCGTTTGATCTGCTGATCTAAACATTTCATTTTATATTAATTAGAAAGAAAAGACTCACACATCCACCTTCTAAGAAACTATAGAAGTGGTCTAGAAAGATATGTAACCTTTAGTGCAGAAATTTATACGACAGAAATAAAGTTTTGTTTGGTCTTTAGAGCAATATCAGACATACTAATTCTCCTATTTTTTGAGTTCCCAAAAGGCTGGAGGCACTGAGAAAAGGTTTCTTGTCTGTATCTCAGTTAAATTTCTATGCTTGAATTGTAGTGTGTTTTTCCAACACTTTATTGAATTAGCCAGTTGTCTATCTTCTAATTTAATCAATAGACCAGAATGGCTCATTGTTAATCATGCCTACTCTGCTTTTCATTCTTTGTTCTTAATTATAAATAATATTATAATATTATTTGTTTAATTTTATCAGCCCTGGTGCATGGTTAACTGACTTATGTTAGAAGCGAAATGAAATGAGGGAGAAGAGGTCTTTCAAAAAGGTGATACTTTGTTCTTTGATTTCATTTCTTTTATAGTACATAAGGTTTCTCCTTCACATGTTATTTTTTCTCGGCTTTTATTTTTGTAGCAAAGTGAATGAAATTATTATAAATCCCTATTTAATTAGTAAAGCAAGTTTTCCTACTGTTATCCATAGGCTTTTAAAACTATCCATTAATGGTGGACTTTATATTAAAATTCTGCTGGGTACATGTACTAAATCACTGAATCATGTAATCAAGACCATTAGTAATTTCTTAGAATTTCCTTATTAGTTTAAATAAAACTTCATAATCTTAGGGAATTAGCATCACGTTTGTGTTGTATCAATTTTCAGGATATATATATATATATATATATATATATATATATATATATATATATATATATATATATATATATATATATATCCAAAAACTGCTCAGCAATGTTTGTAGTTATGCATTAACTTTTTAATTCCCTTTGCACAAGGAGGACTGCTGGTTTTGTACTGCTGAACTAATGATCACATGGTTAATTAACTAATTTGTGAAACCAACTTGATGATATTTCTATTTTAATAAACTACTGGATGTATAAGAGAAATTCAAAATATTAGACAAATATCTATATATATGGAAATGCTGTTATGTATTTTGTAAATAAGTATATGTTGGGTAAATCAGATGTAACATGTTAATAAATATGAATTGTTAAGTTAAAAAAATAACATTTTTATATTTTTCATGATTGATATCTAATAAATTCAATATATCTATGTAATGAATAGTCTCTAGTAAGTTGGTCATCCACTGTTTAAACTATCAACCTCATTTGCAACTTCATAGGGATGTGGGCCGATGTTTCTTAACTTCCACTGTGTTCTCTCTTTCTTTCTTTTCTCTATTACATTATATGAAAATGCAATCCAATGCTGTGTTAGTAGTGGAAGAGGAAAAAGATTGAATTGTGTAAGTGGTCCTAATCATAATGTATGCGCTCTTTATTGTGTCTCTTTATATCATATTCCTCTTCACATGCCCTACCTTTTTATGCATCTACTTATGTACCCCTATATTGTTAGGGTTGATGTTAACATTAAAGTTAGGGCCAGGGACAATACAATACATCCTCTAATTTTCCCATATAATACAACATTTGCTAGTTGATCACCCTTGAATACCCCATTTTCTTTTAGGGTTCTTGACCTTAAGTTTTTGTTTTCTGAAACCAATGTGTTTTAATTGTAAGTGGGTTGTCCCAGTTGCAATGTACATGAAGGAAGAGGGTTGCCATGCTTGTGAAATCTAACGGTCAAGTTCTTACAATTTAAGAGGCTATATATAAATCTTAATAGTAGAATTATGGTTATGTAGTTCAATTATGGTTTCTACTGGCAGTAGTAGAATTATATACATATTGTTTTTGTAAGGGTGCATTGTTGGATTCTGACAAGTCTCATTTTTATGCTTTTTAGAATATATACTTAATGTGGATGACTCGATGATGTTTAATCCTAAAAAAATGGTTATGGTTCCATTTCTTTTTAAGCTTAACTGTTTCTCTTCCTTGATTTCATCTTCCACCAGATGTGGAGTCTGTATTGGTGCAGCAAGTGTTGAGCCTCACACCAGAGCAGTTGAATTCATTACCAGCAGAATAGAGACAGCAAGTTATTCAACTCCAGCAGGCACTCCGGCAAGATCAGATATAGCCATCATAGGGATGTATTCTCTCTCTTGATTCATCTAATTCTTTAGAGCATATAAAATAATATCCGCATAAGGTTTCGAGTTGGAGATGCGAAATGCAGAAGCATTATTACATCCATGTAACATTGGTTAGATTGTGATTTAGCATCTGTTAAAGAATATATCAGAATGTTATGTATCGATTTCTTATATCTATTATTATAATTTTATATTTCCCTTCATAGGAGAAGACACATACGTTCATTAGACTACCATTATTTTTAGTTCTCCATATAATCTATGTGCATTAAAAAATGTTTATCCTCCGCTTTTATTGCTACTTGGCTTATGAACTTATAAAACTTCTAAATTTGTATCGGCATGAGGTGACCTTGTAGTCCTTGCTCCAATGAGGGCCTTATTTCCTCTCTCTCTCTCCCTCTCTCTCTCTTTATTATTTTAAAAATTGACCTTTCTTTCACTACCAAATGACAAGAAGAGAGAGGTCGAAAATTATTTCCATTATTAAAAATAAGGAGGATAGAACCTACCATTGATTAACTTGTGCATATCGAAAAATTTCTTTTGTCAATCCCTTATAATTATGTTCCTTTCACGACAGGATTTCATGGAAAATTGTGAACAAAAATGGCTTGGGAAGACCAATTTTGTAGAGATTCGTTCATTCTGACAGATTTTTAGGAGTTTTGATAGGATGTGGAGCTTTTAATTTTGTAAGATAACACTATTGATGCTAATTAGAATGATATTATTACTATTTTTTTGTTTTAACAGAGATTGAGGATAATATTATGTACGTTTTCAATTACTATTATACATATATGTGTGTATTTTGAAATATATTCTGATTTGGAATAAATATATGCTTGTATGTGTGAGATCATTGTTATTTACAGGTTGAAAATAAATAAATAACGATCATTGTATACAGGATTAAAATTTTAAAATACAGCAAAAGAAAAAATTCAATTATGCAATAATTTAGCGATGGATTTACGACAGAAAATCTGTCGCTAATACGTAATAGATATAATTTAAGAAATAATTAGCGACCAAATTAGCAACAAATGTTTTGTCGCTAAATTTTTAAAGTAAATTTTTCATTAGCGATAGAATTAGCAACGGAAAATGTAGTCGCTAAATATTATTATTATAATTCAGTGACTAATTAGGAATATAAATTAGCAATGGGAAAAAATTAGTGACGAAATTTTTCATCGCTAAATTAGTGATTGATTTTGAATTCCATCGCTAATATATTCACGACTGGCCTTTTAGCGACTATTCATCGCGGCGTCGCTAATTTAATTTAGCGAACGGAATTTTGCTAATTAGCGACGGAATTTTATGTCGTTAATTAGTATTTTTTTGTAGTGTTTGGCTCAGTTGAGTCACTTTAAATGTTAAAGGCAGAATTAGGTTACTTGGCTGGGACACCTAATGGCCCCACCGGTTTAACTTAGTAGAATGTGCTAAATTGAAAGATTTTCAATAGATCAAGGACTCCTGGTGGTGGCTGGACTCTTACTATTTTAGGCCTTTCAGTGTTTCTACATTAGAGATGAATAGTTAAAGATAATTCTTTCAAGTTAGACTTAGGTTTTTCATTCAGGCCCAATTCTTTACCTTAGTTCTATTTTTTGGGGGTTTATTTAAGCTTTTTATTCTAGTTTTTCCAAAAGCTAAAGATTTAGTTAGAGTTCATCTTATAAGTATAGTATTTGGTTTATCATTATTTATTCATTTTCAATAATGAACAGTGAGTAGATTCTCTTCTTCTATTTCATTGATTCTTTATCTTATTTTATTTATCTTTGGATTCAAATTATGAATCTATGATTTTTATTGATTTGAGATTATTGTTTTAGCCTTTTAATTAGTTTACTATTATGCTTTGTACTTGCCTTGTTTGATGTTTTGGGTGATTGATTGGTGTTAATGGTTGAACATTTGAGGTTTAATTTTCATACATGCCAAGTGTTCGATAAAATGCACCAATGACATTTAACATACACTTTTCCTATTTATATCATTTTTTGTAGCACAAGTATGAATTTTACCTAGTTCTCAATAGATTTTAGGCATTAAAACAAATATTTAATGTGTTAGTATTGATGCAATGCCATGATTTGATATCTCTAAGTGACTTTTCCTTGTTTAAATTGTCATTGTGCTTAATGGTGATTGCCATTAATGCATTAGTCTTACTTGATGTTTTCCTAGTGCTACACATGAGTTATTATTTTCTTTTGGCATTTAAGTATGTGTGATTTTGTTGAGCATGTTTTTTTCTTATCATGTTGAATTGTCGTTATGTTTGCTTATATTTTTCCATTTATGCTAACTACTATGTTGTTTCTATTTTTTTTGCTTGGCCGATAGTATTTATTGCAACCCTATCGTCAATGTTGAACGTTTATTTTTGGTTTGTGTAGTGGCTCCTAAATGTGATCATGTTGATAATAGCTCTAGTTCAACTAGGTTTCGTATGCCTAGTTATTACACCCAAGTTATGAGAACACATACAAGTATTTTGCTAGCATAGAGTATTTCAAGCCAGTTTGTTTTAGTGATTTCTTTTTAGCAACAATGGATGGCAATATGAAGCAATAATTGAATCAATTGATTGATAATATTTGATGGATTAAGTTCTAAAAAAAGAATGAAGAGGTGCACCTAAACATTACAATAGATTTGCTCACCACTTTTAGTTGACCATTTGAGTATGATGATGATAATGATGATGATGGGATCGTGAGATTCCAATTGGGCAAGAAGAAATATAAGATTACCTTCAAGCAATTTATAGAGTATCTTGGTTTTCCTTTTGATTGTGCTAGAGAGTTGTTTGATTACACTCCATGAAAAAATTAGGTGGTGATTCGAGATAATGTTGATCCAACTACATACATAGCCAAGAAGATGAAGGCATACCACCTCAAGAATTATGCCTTACAAATTCTTCATCGATTTTTGGCTTTATTGTTTTATAGGCACATCAAGGGTCCCGATGGTATTAATTCAATAGAGGTTCTCATAATGAGGTGCATAGTGGAGGGTATTAAGTTAAATGGTACTTATTACTTATGGAGGAAAAATAAAGACCCCCAGAGGTAATCAGGTATTACAAAGCAAATTTCATTGGGCAAAATGGTTGCAGTTTTGGCTAAGGTAGTGACCCATCCTGATCATGGACCTTCTTTCAGTCAAGCTGCCTACATGGATCACAAGCTATTAAACAATATAAAGATAATGTCAGACACTCAGAGGTGGTACTGGACAACAGGCAATGAGTATATATATAAGGTGATAAAGGGTCATACCCCGACTTTCACCAAATGCACCAGCTAATGCTTCTAATGAAGATGGAAAGAAGGCCAAAGAAGAGGGAGAGGTCACTACTCAAGAAGCCATCCCGCAGCCAATATTTCAGATGGTGAATTTTATCAATGGAGTTCAAGGACATTTGGATATACGAAAGGGCCAAATTGACAAATTGTAGGAAAATATTGAGGCCCTCCATCTCATTTAGGAGCATTTCATATGTTATTTTTGGGAGTACTTTCCAGCACCACCACCACCTTTTTCACATCCACTACAGTGACCTGAGGTTGTTAAGACCTTACTAAGGACGTTAAGATTTTTTAGGAGTAGAGCTTAGTTGAGCTTATTTTTTAGTACTGATTCTGAAAGTCTTTGAACAATTTTAACCCCTTTTATTCATGAATTATCATTGCTTTTATTTTTGTTGTTTTATTTATATTTCATTTTTTTTTGTTTTTGTTATTTAATTGTATTACTTTATTTAATTTAATATTGTAATTATATGTTAAGTTAGTTACTTTCACATTTTTGTTCTTTTATCTTTATTTTTCTTTCTAATTTAGTTTATTTAGTTGGTTTATAGTTTGCATGTTGGTTGAATAGGTTTAATTTGGTATATCAAGTAGCTTATAGTTAGTAATTTAGTTTACCTATTTTTATTTTTGAACTTAAGGTTTTTAAACTTTAGCTTAGAATTTGTAGTGTTTAATATTTTGATTAGCACTAAGATAGTCATGTTGTTTGATGAAATCTTAGCAAAGTTAATGTTTAACTTGAACATACTTGTTAGTTTCCAAACTTTGTACATGAAGACCAATTTTTAAATTAAGAAAAAACTAGTGCATAATGGTAGTCGAGTTAGAAATTTTAGAGTGTTAGAACCTTTATCATTACCCTTTAAAGCATTAAAACAACTTAAACGAGTTTAAGCCATGATTTAGGTATTTTTATTATTTAGTCATTTGAAGACTTTTCACTTACTCTTATGTACATTTTATCCTTTATTATCCCTTTTGAGCCTTATGAGGCATGCTTAATGCATGCTACAATTATTTTTGTTGTTACATGTATTTTTTTATCCTGTAGACTAAAAGCTTTTGTCTCATTTTCTAAGAATTGGCCACTATAGGAATGGGATTGATCACTATTTATGGGTATCTAAGTGGGTGCAATTCATTAAAGGGAGTTTAAATGGGGATGTTGTCAAGTTATATTGCAAAGATAGGAATGTAAAAGTGTTATTTGGAATGGAAATTGTTGGATACCCCTTGCTATGTGATTCTAAGGATAAGCTAACTAAGTTTGTTATTTCAAAAAAAAGGAAAAAAAAGAGAGAAAATAAATAAATAAATAAAAGTTTGAATCAACAAGTTAGCATTTTATAGCAAGTTTTTTAAGTGTAAGGTACTTTTAATAAATAGTAAAAGGTTATGAACTCTCAATTTGATTGAGTTTGTGAAAATAAGAGGAAATTACAAGAAACCTTTCTCTTTTGTGCTTTAATTTTCTGCATTCATGTGTAATCAGGTTTTGATAATTTTGGTAATACTATTATGGGTAAAGTCTATTAAGAGGAGAATGTTGGTATATTCAATTAGAGGATGGATATTCTTTTTTCTTATCTTTAACCTTTTTTATTAGCCTTTACCTTGACCATATTATAACCGAATTGAAGTCCTAATGATCATTTCTTATGTTGAGTTATTTAGTGGAAATGACCTTAGGATTCTGGTGCTAAAAGAGAGGCTTATGGTGTATCTAAAGTTTCAAGTGTAAAATTGCATGTACATTTCGGTGTACATTAATTCTTTAGTTTGGTTGCTAGATTGCACTAGAGTTTTGGTTTTGAAAATGTTTAAAATTTTTGTTCTTGCACACACACACATATGGAAAATTTTTTATATTCTCTTATCTGAATCTATATTGGTTAGGGTGTCGTCAAGTGTTGCTGTCAATTGTTGATCTTGGTTTTAAACTACATGATTATTAGTTTAGAGTTTTAGGACTTCAAAAATGTGGTTTATTCAAATTTGCTTGAAGATAAGCAAAAGTTAAGTGTGGAATATTTGATATTCCCAAATTATACATATATTTTAATGTGTTTTTAAGTGTGTTTTATAGTTCATTTAGTGTTAATATATGTGTTTTATGTTTAAATTTATTATGTTTTAAAAATCTAGAGTTTAAAAGTTAAGTTGTGTTTATTGATGGTCAACCTATGAAAGCATCTAATATAGTCTCAAAAGGCGGGTATCATGGAGTTGCCACCCAAAAAGACGTTGGAAAATAAATCTCAACCTTTTTTATGCCAAAATAGAGATCGATATTTGGAACATCACTTTTACTTAGCACCCCAGTTAGGTATTTCTTATAATTAGGTTTTTATAATTAGTCCATTATCTCTCTTCGCACATGATGCTTTACAATTAAATAAACATATCAATCACGTAAATAAATGACAAAGTGACAAATAAAATGGTAAATAAATAAATCAAATAATCCTACTTAAATTTAGCAAATCATCCAACCGAAAATGACAAAAATCATACATAAATTGAGACATTTATTAGATTCGAAATATTGGTTTCCTCATACATATTTTACAAAAAAAAACATTTTGTTATTGTGTATTTTTGTGTTAAGAAATTGGACACTGGACCATTTTATTTAAGAAAATCCAATTAGTTAGTAAAAATGATTTTAAGTGGAATTTTTCATTTAACATGCAAAAATTATTTTGTTACCACCTATTACATCCAAAATAAATAATAAACAAATAAATGAAGCAAAAATAAAATAAAAAGATGAAAGGACAGAAATGGAACCATCTAGTATGATTCTCCAAGGCACTTTGGGCTCAAACTCCTAAACGATTCATACAAAATAAATGAATTGCTCAAAAAATGAAGAAGATAAAAAGTTAGAAATACAATAAAAGTAAATATTTGAACCAAATAAATATAGCATACTAAAAAAAAGATAACAATAATAAAACATATTGTTTACATAAAATTCATAATGAATCAAAATAAAATTAATAATAAATTAAAATAACATAGTGAAAGAAAATATATAAAATAAAGAAATTAATTAATTAATTACATGAGCAAATAAATGAACAAACAAATAAATGTAATAAAAAAAATATAAAGTGCCAGATGAATATAAGAAAATGAAATTGAGAGGATGCAGTATGTGTAAACCAAATAAAATGAAAGAAATAAAAGAATGAAAAGTAATTGACCTAACATGTATGCAAAATAAAAAGAAACAGTGACTAAAACATAGAAAAAACATGCAAAATGAATATGAAGGAAACGTGAAGAGAAAAGGCAACATACATGCAAAGGTGGGCCAGTCAAATAAGAATATATAATGCATGAAGTAAATATGAAATAAAAATAATTAATAAAAATTTACAAATAACAACAACAACAACAACAATAATAATAATAATAAAGACTATGCACATTAACACAAATAAACAAATATTAGTAAAAATGATATTAATAAGACATAATAACATTATAAACAAATTCAAATATAATATATGATTTATATTACTAATGATAATAAAAATTAATAATGAAGAAATAATGCAATTGCATGAACATTAATTAGCAAAGCATGAAATTCATAATTGAATATGCAAAAGGACAAAGTAATGTAATGCATGGCAAATATGTAACGGTTACTAAATTAAGCAAATAATGCAAAATAAAATGATGCAAACCATGAAACAAGCTAATGTGACAAAAAAAAACCATGCTCATGTTATATGTGAAGCCATGCAGGCCATGCAAAATAAGATAAAACAATGTATGAAATAAATGTACAGCAATAATAAAATGTTACAAATGATTAAATTCTTAGCAAATAAAAAAATAATAACAATAAAAAATAATAATATGAAATATATTACATAAATATAAAATAAAATAAATTAATGTGAAATATTGAATTATGTGCCAAATAAAAATAAAGTAAGTGAAAGAAACAAAATTAAAGTAAAATAAAAAATAATGAATTAATTCACACTCCTATATGATTTTAATTGATTAATGAATCAAAAATAACAACAAATCACAACAACACAGAAAATAAACAACTCAAATAAAGAACAAAAATCTAAATATCACACTAATGAAAAATCACATAAAAATTATTGTATATGAATTAAAATTAATTTAAATGGAGTTGAGAGGCTGGTGAATATTACCCTTGGAATGTGTTGCCTGAAAATTAAGATAATTTAATCTAAAAATTGCTCTCTTCCTCCTTGTTCTCTCAGTTTTTTGTTGGAAAACCAAAGAGAAAATGGTTTTTTCTTTTACTGTGTGTAATTTGCTATGTATGTGCTCTTCTTAGTTGCGCCCTTTTCTCCCTAACTATCTTCGTGCCCCTCTTTTATTCCAAATCTAGCAGCCTCTCCCTTTGTTTTTTTGTTTATCTTTCTAAATCTAAGATGCAGCCCTCTTCCCCCTTTTACTAGGTTATTTTCTTTCTTAATATAAAAGGCTGCTCCCTTAAACCTAACTTTTTCTTTCTTTTATAGTGGGCTTTCGTGCTCTGCTTTTCTTCCTCTCTTTTTTGCGTCATTCATTTTTGCTTTTTAATTTCTTACCTTTTTTTGTTTGTTTCTTACTTACTTTACTTTGGTTACTTTATTTCTTCCTTTTTTTATTTTGCATTTTCTTTTTTATTATTTTACTTTCTTTTCTTTTTTTTGTTACTTTTGTTTCTTTTTTATTTCATGTTTTCTTTTTTATTTTAGTTTTATTTTCATCTCTTATTATTTTTAATATATATTTTATAATTGTAATTTAATTTTTTTAATTAATTTAATTTTAAAAATTAAAAGCCCCGAGAAAAAATCTCTTTTAAAAGCACCAAAAATTTTGGTGGAGATCAGATAAAAAATAAATTTCTTTTTAAAATCAATTTTAATTTTAAAAACACAAAAATCGGAGAGAGAGAGGGAGGGAGTATTGTGATTCTATTCTCTGACTATTTTAGAGCACCACAATCTTCATCAGGTAACCCTAATCAGAAAATGCCTCAAGACCTAGTGTCTACAATACCAATTAGTACTAGACTTGGGCTGGTGGTTTTTCATGAAACATCCCTACAATGAGTGAGTGTAAGGTGTGCTTTAAGATAGCACTAGGGCTAAACTAGGGATGCCTAACTTATTTTAAGGCTCTAGGATGTATGCAAGAAATGTAATTTTGAAAGGAGATAGGATTAATAAAAAATCTAATTATAAATAATTTAACTGAGATACTTTAGGAACAAGGTCTCTTTTTTCCCAGTGGAGTCACCACTATGACTTAAGCTGGAGCCCTTTTGTATTTGGTTTGATTCTCAAAGGTCCGCTTTTAAGGTTCGAGATCAGACGAGGCTCATAAGTTTCATAAATTGGCCACTTCACAATAGAAATGGTTTTGGACCCAATTTGTTGTTGTGGTCAACCCATGAAGGCATCTAATATGGGCTCAAAGAGGTAGGTATCAGGGAGTTACCATCTATCAAAATGTTAGGAAAAATATTCTTATCCTTTTGATGCGTAACGAAGATTGGTGTTTGGAACATCACTCTTACTCGTGCCTTAGTTAGATGTTATTTTATAATTGTGTTTTTATTATTAATCGAATCTCCCTTCCCACATGATGCACATACATACAAAAATAAACACCCAAGCATATAGAAAGCTATAAAGAAATAAAATCAACTTCTTAACTTTATTACAAAGGCAAATCATCAAAAAATATATCATACATAAAATGAAAAGTTAATTAGATTAGGAACATTGGTTCTCTTATGCTTATTTACAAAAAGGTTTCTTTATTATTATATGTGATTTTGGGTTGAAAAATAGGATATTAGTCTATTTTGTTTAAAAAAAGCCCAATTTACTTCGTAAAAATGGTTTTTAGCAAATTTTAATATTAACATGCGAAAACCATTTTATTACTAAGCTATTACAAAGCCCAAAATAATACATCCAAATAAATAGTAATAAAATAGAAGCAATAAACTATATTAATAACCCAAAAATAAATTAACCAAGAGTCTGAAACCTTCATGGCAAATTCCAAGGATGTCGATCTCAAGCTTCCAAAAGATCCAATGAACAATAAATATTAAACACTCACAAATACAAAAGAAAGTCAATGGTTAGTAATGTAAGAAAGGAAAATAAATAATAAATATTAAAGGTAAAATAAAATAATTCTAAATTAAAAATAATAAACATGCAAAATGTCTAAAATGCATGAAACATGATTAAAATAATGCCTAAAATATAATTAAATATGTAAATAAAATTAAAATAGGAAAATATGCAAAGAGGACACAAAATGGCTAGAAATAAGGCCATAAATAGCCACATGCAAGGACAAATAGGTAGCCAAAAGAACAGAGATGGAAGGAAAAAAACTCTTATGTTGTCCTATTTGTCTGCATGACAGATGGGCATCTATGGGGGCTTTTCCCATCTATCACGTAAAGTGCAGACAAAAATCACAGAAACATTCCCAAATTATACGAAACTTATTTCTAAACCTAATCATACATAATTCTAACTCTAAAATATGGAAAATATATCCTAAAATGTTAATAACACATTTAAATCACTTCAATACTTGAAACTAACATGTGAATAGATTTTAAATTGAAGAAATTAAACATGCATTCATGGAAAGAGACAATCTAGATCATACCATTTTATGTGTATTTAATCATGCTCAGAATCTAGACATGGCATCATGAAAAGTTATAGAGTCATAAATAAACTTAATATAATAAATCATGGCATAACCACATACAAGAAATTAAAACTACATATTCATAATATAAATCTAGAGAGAGAAAAAGAGAGGCAATCTAGAATATTACCCTTTAGGGAAATTAGGTTTCTGTAACTTGGGAAGTGCTCTCCAAGCTCCAAGTCAAATGACTTCCACGTTTGAAAATAGTGTTTGTATTAGGAAAAAAATATGTCAGGAAGAGTCACTATATTCTTAAAAGGAGGAATTGATTTCCTATCTCAAGAATGTCGTCTCCCTTTTTCAATTGTGTTCTTTCCCCCTTAAGATTTAGGATTTTTGGCTTTAAATATGAAAGAAAGAGTTGGAATTTATTTTAAATTCCAACTCCTTAAAATCAGTCTTTAAATCCCCTGAAATTCATTTGAAATCTCTCTCCATCAAAATATATTTAATTGATTTTAAAGAAATGTGGGAAAATATGGAAAACCCTCATAAACGAGCTTCTATAGAGAAGTCCATAGAAAGCCAAAATAAGCCATCTACTAGGGGACAACGAGGAAAGAAATTATCTCAGATGGGCATCTGTCAATAACTGACAGCTATCTATCACAGGAATATGGCCAAAAGTAAAATTTTCAGACTCTTTTCTTATGCCATAGAAATGAAAATTACGGCTCATAAAAATATATTGAAAATTCATAAAAATCATGGATAAAACTTAAAGTTTACGTCTTCTATTTAAAATGGTCATATAGCCTAGGGAAAGTATCTATTGTTATTACATAGGCTTGTAGTTGAAACTTTAGGCCTACCCAAGCATGGTTCCTGCCAATAAATCTAGCTCATCACGAGCATAATGATCGATGTGTCACTATTTTATTTCACTTAGTATTAGACTTCGGCTGATGGTTCTCCTTAACACTTTCCTACATTGAGTGACCATAGGGCATGCTTCAAGATAGCACTAAGAATAAAATAAAGATGCCCATCTTAATTCTAAAGCTCTAGGATGTATGCAAGAAATGCAATTTCTAAAGTAGATAGGATTAGTAATAAAAATCTAATTATAAGTAATTTAACCGAAATGCTTTAGGAGTAAGGTCTTTTAAGTCCTAATGGAATTGCCACTATGACATATGTTGGAGCCCGTTTGATTCTGGTTTAGTTTCTGAAGGCTCACTTTTAAGGTCTAAGACCGGATGAGGCTTACTATAACTCATAAATTGGCCACTTTATAATAAAAGGGGTTTTGGACCTGATTTATTATTGATGGTCAACCTATGAAGGCATTGAATGTGGTCTCAAAGAGTTTGGTATCATGGAGTTGCCACCCAACAGAACATTAGAAAATGAATCTTAACCTTTTGATACCCAAATAGAGATCAGTGTTTGGGACATCACTCTTACTTGGTACCTCGATTAGTTGTTGTTTTATAATTGGGTTTTAAACATTAATCCCCTCATCTCTCTCATATGATGCATGACAAGAAAATAAATAAACATCTTAATAATACAAAAAAAAAGTGATAAAAAGAAATAAAAGCAATAAATCCAAAGGTAAATCATCCTAAGAAGAAAAGAGTAAACATGCATCCATAAAATGGGTAATTAATTGGTTTAGAAACATTGGTTTCCTCATGTATATTCACAAAAAGATATAAATAATCCTTATAGACTTTAGAAAATATGAGATGAGTGATTCCAATTTGATAAAACAAAGACACTTCACTTTAGGTGAGGTTTTGGGATGAAAACTTGGACATTGATCTATTTTATTAGGAAAAGCCAAGTTAATTAGTAAAAATGGTTTTAAGTGATTTTCATATGAATGTGTAAAAAAAACATTTATTACTGACCTTTTACAATTCCAAAATTAATAAAAATAAAAGTAATAAAAAAACAACAAATATAAATAAACAAAAGGAATAAACAATCAGAAGAGAGACTGTCCATGGTGAATCTTCCAAGGTCTCAAAAAGACTCCCGAACCAAATAACAATTAAGTGCTCAAAATACAAAAAAAAAGTCAAGAGTTAGTAACGTAATAAAAGAAAATAAATAATAAATATCAAAGGTAAAAAAATAATTCTAGACTAAAAATAATAAACATATAAAACATTAAATATGCTGGAACTAAAGTAGAGATGACGTTGAAAATCTAATTAACATGCAAAACAAATTATATATGCAAAAATGACATATAAAGCAAACCTAAAAGACCAAATAAAGGCCATAGATGCCCAACATGAAGGATAGATGGCCAAATAACCAAAGGAGATAGGACGAAAATAGCCTCTCATATCATTCCATTTGTCGGCATGATAGACAGGAGTCTGTGGGGGCTTCTTCCCATCTATCACACGAGATGCAGATATGAATTGCAAAAACATGTAGGAAATCAATGAAAATTAATTATTAATCTAAACATGCAATTTCTATGATTCTAAAACATGCCAAATTATTACAACATTAAAATATAATTAAAGTGCGATTTAATAACTGAATTAAAAAGAAGAAATTGGATTAAAATTAAGAGATCAAATATCCATTAATAGAGATTCAAATCCTAACTCATGCCATTCTACGCATATCAAAACATGCTCAAAATATCATGATATCAAGACAATCATGAAAGTAATAAAAATGAACTAAATAAACAATATGATCATGGCATTAAGAATATCAATTAAAACCACACTTTCATGACATAAATCTAGAAAGAAAGCGAGGAGACCCAGAATATTACCTTCAGGGAAGTTGATTTATATAACTTTGGAATGTGCTTCTTAATTTCGATCCGAATGCTTTTAACATTTTAGCAAACATCTTAAAACATTTTGTGTGTATGAGGAAAAATAGTGAGAAGATAGTTATTGCACCCAAGAGCAAAAAATTATCTTTTTCTCTCTGAAGAACGTAGCCACTCTTCTCTCCAAGTTCTCCAATGGTCCCCTGTTGGTTAATGTATTTTGTTAGGTTGTAATTAAGGGTAGAATAGTATTTTTTCTTTTACTACTTGTATACCTATAAATATACCTTGTATCATTTTTTTAGTGTAATTCGAGATAATAGAAAATCTTGAGTTCTCAAAATCTTCATGGTATCAGAGCCACTGCCGTTTCGAAGGTCGAGTTAACTCCCTTCCGCAGTCGGTTAGTTTTTGATAACTCCTATTTTTCCGGCGAGTCTAGAAGGTCGTGTTCCAGACCTCCTATTTCGACACCGCCCCCATAGGAAGGTAGATCGGGTGAAGATCGGCCAGTGTCCCAGTATCCGGTGCCGTCAGAAGCCGCGCGTGATCTCACACGCCGATCAAAGGATTCGGCTCCTTCCCCACGCGCCGACGCGTGTGGCGCGTGACACCACCTCCGGCCACCTTTTGCTGCCGTTTTTTCTGCCGATCATCTCGCCGCCCTTTTCCGCCTCCAACCCACTGATCTCCGGTGACTTCCGACCACCTCGATTTCTGGGTCACGCGTGAATAGGTTCTATTTTCCTGGGTTAACTTTTTCCTGCTGGTTTTTGATCCTTTTGTTTTGGATTTTTCGTTATGTCAAATATTAAGAATGATCATAAGGAGGTTGAGAGACATCATTCCATGAATGACAGTCCTTATTCTCAAATTAGCCCAGTTAAACTTGAGGGGAGCAGTACTTATTTAGCTTGGTCTAGATCGTGTTTATTGTCGATCAAGGCTAGAAGGTTGCAGGCTTATATCGATGGAAGTAAAAAACCACCATCTGTCACCGATCCTAATTTTAATCAATGGGACTCAGATAATTCACTGGTTATGTCTTGGCTCCTAAATTCAATGCATCCTAAGATCTCTAGACAGTATTTATTGCTTGACACTGCAGAGAAGATATGGAAAGCTGCAAAAATCAGCTACTCTCGAATGGGAAATGATGCTCGTATCTTTAAACTCAGGAACAAAGTTCATGGTACAAAACAAGGTGAGCTTACTGTTTCAGATTATTTCTCTGAATTGGGTAGTTTATGGCAGGAACTGGATTATTATCAGGACTTTCAAGCAAAATGTGTTGATGATGCGGTGCTGATTCAAAAGATGATTGAAAAGGAGAGGGTTTATGATTTTCTGGCTGGTTTAAATCCTGAATTTGATCAAGTACGAGTTTAAGTTATTGGCAGAACTCCTTTCCCTTCACTTGAGGAGGCACATTCTTTAATTCAGCAGGAAGAGACCAGGAGAGGGGCTATGCTTTATACTGCACCTATTGACAAGTCGGGTTTGACTGCCCATACCTCTCTTGAGCAACCAAAAGGGATTTTTTTTGATAAAGATCATTTGCTCTGTGATTATTGTGGTAAGCCAAGGCACACTAAAGAGACTTGCTGGAAGTTGCATGGGAGACCTAGTACGGGCCGTGGGGGAAAATGAGTTAATCCAACAAGGGCTCAAGCACATGTGTTAGAAACAGTGGAATCATCTAAGGAGTCGGCTTCAGTTAAGAGTCTTTCCTCTGATGAGATTTTGCATTTCAGGCGTCTCCTGTCTCAGCTTACTCCTTCCTCCAGTGCTACCTCTAATTTGCTCAAGTCAGGTACTACTTTCTCTCACCATAACTCATGGATTATTGATTCTGGTGCGAATAGACATATGACAGGCACTTCAAAAGGCTTTCTTAACTACTCTCTTTGTTTAAAAAGGGATAGTGTCAGGGTGGCTGATGGGTCATTAACCCCTATTTCTGGGACAGGTTCTGTTGTTTGTACTCCTAATATTAAATTATCTTCTGTTCTTCATGTTCCTCAATTTCCTGTCAATCTTTTATCTATCAGTGCTATCACTAAAACTCTTAACTGTAAAGTTGAATTTTTTCCTGATTTTTGTATTCTTCAGGATCTTCAAATAGGGAAGAGGATTGGCAGTGGTAGAGAGCATGATGGCTTATATATGCTGGAAGACAGTCAAGAGTTGGCTCTTTTTGGGGGGTATCAGGATTTCAACCAGGAGATCATTCAGTGGCATAGGCAATTAGGACACCCGTCATTTTTTGTTTTAGAAAAACTATATCCTAGTTTATTTGCTAGAACTCGGTTTGATTGTTTATCTTGTGATGCTTGTGAGTATACTAAACATACTAAAAACTCGTATCCTTTGAGTGATAATAAAGCCAGTGAGCCATTTATGATTGTTCATTCTGATGTTTGGGGACCTACACAAACTGTCTCTTTGTCTGGAAATCGATGGTTTGTTACTTTTATTGATTGTTGCACTAGAATGACTTGGGTGTATTTGATTAAAGCAAAGAGTGATGTTTTCTCCTGTTTTCAATTTTTCCATAAAATGATTGCCACTCAATTTGATGCTAAAATAAAAGTTTTGCGGTCTGATAATGGAACAGAATATATGGATAGTAGGTTGGGTACTTATTTGGAGTCTCATGGGATTATTCACCAAACTAGTTGTCCTTATACTAGTGCTCAAAATGGTGTAGCTGAAAGAAAAAATAGGCATTTGTTAGAAGTTGCTAGATCTCTTATGTTTACCATGCATGTTCCAAAGTCATATTGGAGAGATGTTGTATTAGCGGCGGCCTATCTTATTAATCGAATGCCTCTCAAAGCTCTTAACTTTAGAACTCCTGTAGAAGTCTTAACCGGGAAAACTGGCTATACTGTTCCACCAAAGATTTTTGGATGTGTTTGCTTTGTTCATACTAGGAATGTTGGGAAATTAGATCCAAGAGCACTGAGATGTGTGTTTGTTGGATATTCTCCAACTCAAAAGGGATATAAGTGTTATCATCCTCCATCTAGGAAATTCTATGTGAGTATGGATGTTACCTTTCGGGAGTCTGAACCTTATTTTGGCAGTATCCAGTCACCTCTTCAGGGGGAGAATAGTGAAGAAGTGGTGATGAATATACCTGTGTTACCTCATGATCTAGTTCAAAGGAAAAACGAAGGGATTGTTATTCAGGAGCAGAATGTTGATGTTCAGGGGGAGGAGAATGTTGTTGGTGTTGGTGGTCGTTTAGATAGACCTGACTTGTTGAGATACTCGAGGAAGAATAGGTCTGAAGAAGCCATCATGCATTCTACACTGCCAGAATCCTCGGGTGAGTCACTTCTTGATTCTGATTTATCTCTTAATTCTGATTTAAATTTGCCCATTGCTCAAAGGAAAGGAGTCAGGTCGTGTACAAAACATTCCATCTTTAACTTTGTCTCTTATGATTCCTTGTCTCCTTCCTATAGAGCCTTTGCCTTGTCTCTTTTCTCTATGTCTATTCCACAGGATTGGAGAGAAGCTATCAAGGATCCAAAGTGGAGAGAAGCTATGGTTGAAGAAATGAAAGCCCTCTCTAAAAATGAAACCTGGGAACTAGTTGCATCTTCAGACAAAAAGTTAGTTGGTTGTAAGTGGGTGTTCACAATAAAACACAAAGCTGATGGTTCAATTGAAAGATTTAAAGCTAGATTAGTGGCAAAGGGATTCACTCAGACTTATGGAGTTGACTATCAGGAGACATTTGCACCAGTTGCTAAAATGAATACCATTAGAATCTTGCTATCTTGTGCAGCTAACTTGGATTGGGATTTGCTGCAATTTGATGTGAAGAATGCATTTCTTCATGGGGACCTGGAAGAAGAGGTTTATATGGAGATTCCTCCTGGTTTTGATGATGAGAGAACACAAGGAAAGGTGTGCAGACTTAAGAAAGCCTTGTATGGGTTGAAACAATCTCCGAGAGCTTGGTTTGACAGATTTAGCAAAGCTATGATATCCTTTGGTTATCAACAAAGTAATGCTGATCATACCCTCTTTATGAGGCACTCCAAGGGTAAGATCACTCTTCTCATTGTTTATGTTGATGACATAGTGATGACAGGGGATGATAAAGAAGAAATGGTTCGACTGAAGAAGCTCTTAACTCAGGAGTTTAAAATCAAGGATCTTGGAAAGCTACAATATTTCTTGGGAATTAAAGTTGCCAGATCAACCAAAGGGATCTTCATTTCTCAAAGAAAATATGTTCTGGATCTTTTGGATGAAACTGGTATGTTGGGATGCAAACCAGTAGATACACCCATTGAAAGTAACCATAAGTTACAAACAGGGACTGAAGGTGCAGTTGATAAGGGCAGATATCAAAGATTGGTTGGTAGACTTATCTATCTATCCCACACTAGACCAGATATTGCTTATGCAGTTAGCTTGGTGAGTCAGTTCATGCATGATCCAAGAGAATCTCATCAACAGGCTATTTTTCGCATTTTGAGGTATTTAAAATCAGCTCCAGGAAGAGGTATTCTTTTTTCAAAAAATGGTCATCTAAGAATTGAAGCTTTCACATATGCAGATTAGGCTGGATCTTTAGATGATAGAAGATCAACCTCTGGTTATTGTACATTTGTGGGAGGTAACTTAGTCACTTGGAGAAGCAAGAAACAGAGTGTAGTTGCAAGATCAAGTGCAGAAGCAGAATATAGAGCTATGGCTTAAGGTGTTTGTGAGTTGTTATGGTTGCAGAAGTTAGTAGCAGAGTTGAATTTGGCTAAAAGGGACCGACTATTTTTGTATTGTGACAACAAAGCTGCAATCAGTATTGCTCATAATCCAGTTCAACATGACAGGACAAAACATATTGAAATTGATCGACACTTCATCAAAGAAAAATTATCTGATGGTATTTTAAGCTTATTTCATGTAACGTCGGACAGATAATTAGCTGATGTTTTTACAAAAGGACTCAGTAGTCGAGCTTTCCACGCCATAGTTTGCAAGTTGGGCATGTGTAATATCTTTGCACCAACTTGAGGGGGAGTGTTGGTTAATGTATTTTGTTAGGTTGTAATTAAGGGTAGAATAGTATTTTTTCTTTTACTACTTGTATACCTATAAATATACCTTGTATCATTTTTTTAGTGTAATTCGAGATAATAGAAAATCTTGAGTTCTCAAAATCTTCATCCCCAAAACTAGCGTTTTGGGGTTTAAATATGAATCAAAGAGTTTGATTTTATTTCCAATTCTATTTCCTATGAATCTACCACTTAAATCCCTTAAAATCCCATTAAAATCTTACTCCATTTAAAACTTTTTTTTTGCTAAGAGACAATGTGGAAAACTCTAGAAAACCCCCCATAAATGAGTATCTGTAGGTGACAAATGGAATGATAAATAGCCGTCTATCACAAGAAAAGCCTATTTTGAAATATTTTTAAAACTCTTTTTATTCTCTAGAAATGCGAAGTTAAAAAATTTTAGAAAATCATGAAAATTTATAGATATAACCTAGAGTATTTGTCTTTCATTCAAAATATAAAAATTTTATGATCATTGGGTAACTCCGATTTAGGCTATCTCAGGACTCGGTGTCTATAAAAACATTTTATCCTCTTTCAATCCTGGCATAAATTATTTTTTCTTCCTTCAAACTTGAAGTTTTCACTATGTAGTTTTGGATACTTTTATAGGGATCTTTTAGATTTAACTACTTAGGACGGTGATTATAGTTGACTCAGAACTTGTAGGGTTTGTGCCATCCCCTATGGGATCGGGTCTGCTTAGACAATTTAGCTTAGGTATAGGCTCTTATCAAAAGCACCAAATGATAATGCGGAAGATTTTATAGAGATAAGGATGGCTTTACAATGAGTGAAACAACGAGCTCGTAGGGAACAAGGTAGAAGCATCCAATCGGGTGGATAACGTTTGAACTTGCAAAAGAAAGGCTAGTACGGTCAGACTGGGCATTAACACTTCGATGCTTAAGTTAGTCTAGGCATAGAAAGTGAGAGAGTAAGAAGTATTATCGGTTTTGTGTGTGTATGGTGGAGTGTGAATGAACTTGGTATATATGGAAAGTGTGAAAAGCTATTGGAAAGCTTATCTTAGTATTAGAATAGGCTGACAGTGATGTGACGGACCACAGACAGCGAATTTGATGAAAGCATGTGTCAAAAGAATTTCGTATGGTAGAGGCTCATCTTGTCCAACTGGACAACCTTGATCGGACAAATGTGCCGCGTTTGGCTGTCTTTGTGCGGGGTCTTTGGGCATGTGTAAGGTTTAGGTTTTTCGCTTGGCATCTTTTGGGCTAGTTTCAATACAGGCCTATTGAAAGATAATGTTGTGCATTATCAATTATTTATAGTGTTTATTGTAATTTCATGTGTTGAATTAAATATGATATAACTTTAATTATGAGTTTTAAAATTATTTACAAATTGAGAGATTTGGTGTATTAAATATATATTTGGTAAATGCTAATTTTTGGATAAAAAGTTGATTATGGGATAAAAATATACAAGAAAATAAAAAGTTCGACGCTCTTCTTCGACCTTTATGAAGCATGGAACAAATGTTAGAAAAAGCTTATTCTATAAGTTGACAATGATAATGTGGTGGTTATACTCGAGGGTAATGCTATATTGCGGCCGAAATATAATGCAGTTATTTCCTGAGGGTGAGATGTACAAATCCACTATATCTATCCTAAATCAAATTCAGTGGTTGACTTCTTAGCAAATTAGGCTTGTAAATAGTTCCGTTAGTTCGTGTTGCCCCTAGTCTTAGTGGCCATCTAATGGGCAATTCAAATGGTGAAACTTTCCTCGTATTGTAGCTATGTACTCTTTTTTTAAATTAAAAAAAATAAAAAGTTAAAGTAACGTTAGTTCACTGGATTGCACATGAGATAATCTAATATAGCACAAGCTAATACAAATACAGTGTTTGAAAGGTTTTTTTTTGAAAATTAATGTGGTAATAATATAATACACTAGGTTTCTTTATTGCATATACACTATATAAAATAATACACAATAAACCCTCAAATTTTGTAATACGATAAATATCGTACTCCCTCCGTTTTTTTTTACCTGTCATTTTTTATGTTTTCACAAGGATTAAGGAGTATTAATTAAGCCTTATTTTAGAATTAAAAATAGTAAAAATGACTAAATTATCCTTATTTTTATTACTCCAAAAATACTTAATTCTAGTGACTTAATGAATTAATACTTGACATGGAAATTTCAACATTTATGAAGTTATCTATTTCCAAGGTAGCATTTCCAAATAAGTTTGTTTCTCCAACCTCTTTCATTCATATTTTTTTTTAAAATCTAATTCCATTGTAATTTTAACTATTTATATAAAAATTTTCAAGATTAATTCAAACTTTTCCCACCCAAATAAATTTCTAAATTTTTTAATTTCCCACCAAAATATGCTATATAAATAAAATTGTTATAATGTTAAATTTAACTTACCAAATTCAATAATCTATATAGAAACTTAGCAAATGCCTTTAGAAATAGATTTAAATGTGAGTGCAATGCAATATGAAGTTGAAGTTGATAATGAAGAAGAAGAAGCACAAATTCAATTACTGGATCTCAATGTTGATGCAACAAGTTTTGATTTCGACCAAAATATCATCCTGAATTCTCCACCGGTTAATGCTTCTTAATCAAGTCATATTTTCATAGATTTAAATAATGAGCCACTTGTAGAAGATGAGATACAAGAGCAATCACAAGATTCAATCATCAATGCTGGTATGTTGGCATCTCAAACTAAAATATTTTTATATTATTTTTCATAAATCATGCTACTTTTTATTGAATAATTAGCCATGAAGTTTTTTTGTTCCATTATTATTTATTTATGAATTGTAATCATTGAGTATTTTATGTATGGGTCAACCGAAATTGTGGGGTTTGTGAACAGAATATACTTGTTTTTTTAGATTAATCATGGAGTATTTTATGTATTTAGATAGGCAAGCAACTATCCAATTTGGCAATACAGGAGATATTTTAAAATAATTTATTCCATTCTTCATTAAAAGAATTATCCAATTTTAATTTCTAGAAATGCATGAGCTGTCAAATATCAAAATAATATTATTTTTTTACTTGTGTTTTAGTGCGAATTCATAGGTATAATGCTAAATAAAATAACAACAAGAAGAAAAATTTTGTTAATTTGTTTTAGTGCGAATTCAAGTGAGGCAATGCCTCCTTTAATTTTGTTAATTTGCTTTTATATGTAATGATTGTTCAACTGCTTTTTGTTTTTCTTTTTAAGAAAAAAGAAAAATTGGGTTTGCTTTTTAAATGTAATGATTTGATTAATTATTGGGTGGGATGGCTAAGCTTATATCATCTCATATGGATTTATAATATGAAATGCTGATAGAGGTTAGATATATTAAAAACTATAGGCATGTTTTTATGTGATATCGATAATATTTATTAGTCATTATATTTATTTGTCAAATGATTTATAATTTTTTTAATGATTTCTGTTATTTGCTTTATATTTTCATTGTGTGTAATATATTTTCTCTTTCATTTTAAAATTGAAGAAAATAGTACCAATGATAATGCAAGTGACCAACCAATAGATGTGAAGAAAATGTTAAACAATGATGAATGCAAAGCTTTATATGAGAGGTTACTGCAAAAAAGTGTGGATGGAAAACTGAAAAGAGGAGTGACAAGAATGGTGGCATTGGAGTTCTCAGTTTCTATACTCACTGTTCAACGGATTTGGAAACAATCCAAAAACAGTGGCCCATTTGTAAACGTGTCTCATAGGAAGATAGTCTGTGGTCGTAAAAGAGTTCAAATTGATAAGAATCGGTTTCATGAGATTCCTCTACATCAACGAACAACTTTTGCCTCTCTAGCTTGTGCCATGAATATAAGCAGAACGACATTATTCAAATATTTTAAATCAGGAGATATTTGACGTCATTCAAATGCCATAAAACCGGATATGAAGGAAGAAAATAAAAGACAATAATTGCAGTTTTGTATATCGATGCTTGACAAAAATAGCTTACCACATGATCCAAGCTTCTTCGGGATGTACAACATTATACATATTGATGAGAAGTGGTTCTATATGACAAAGAAATCTGAAACTTACTACCTCCTACCTGATGAGAAAGATCCAATTCGAACTTGTAAAAGTAAAAATTTTATTGGAAAAGTTATGTTTTTAGTTGCCATAGCTCATCCAAGATTTGATACACAAGGTAACGAGCTTTTCTCTGGAAAGATTAGGGTATTTCCTTTCATCACCCATGAGCCAGCTAAGAGAACTAATGCTAATAGAGTTGCAAGAACACTTGAGACGAAACCAATAACTTCAGTGAAAAGAGAAATTATAAAGTCTTATTTAATTGAAAAGGTTTTGCCAGCTATCGAGTCGAAATGGCTGAGGGAAGATTTAGGATTTCCAATATATATTCAGCAAGACAATGCAAGAACACATATTGATATAAATGATGATAAATTTCGTCGAGTTGCTATAAAAACTGGATTTGATATTCGTTTAATGTGCCAACCTGCTAACTCTTCGGATTTAAATGTTCTCGATCTTGGATTTTTTAATGGGATCCAGTCCTTACAATATAAAGAGGCACCTAAAACTGTTGATGAGCTTATTGATGCAGTTGTTAAGTCATTTCAAGCTTTTCCTTCAAGAAAGTCTAACAATATATTTTTAACATTACAGATGTGCATGATCAAAATCATGAAAGCAAGAGGTTCTCATAAGTACAAAATTTAGCATTTGAAGAAAGCAGCAATAGAAATAGAAAGCCAACTACTTACTTAAATGAAATGTGATCCACATTTGATGCAAGAAGTTCTTAATTATTTAAGTTAGCTTGTTTATTGTCTAAATATGTAGAGTAGTTGGTAATATTTGACTTGTTTGCTTTTTTTTTCTTAAAAAAATGTTTCTACATATAGTCTAGATAGGTAAGGAGTATTATTTACCACTATTTTGTACTTATTTTGGAATACATTTATTTTGTCATATGTTATATCGATCATGCTATTAGGGGATTATTTTTTATAAACCACTTAATTTATTTCATACATATAATTGTTATTTATGCTTTTATTGGGATTTTTCATCAAACTATATTAAAAAGCAATATGTCTCTACAAAAAGGTGATAAACTACTCCTTACATATGAACTAGTCCATTTTCAAGAGATTACAACTAAATGATAAAAATATTATGGTAAAATAATAAAATACTCCCTTCTCACGTGATTACAAAAGGTGATAAACTAATTACATATGAATAAGACTCTTTTCACATGATAAAGTACTACTCCTTTTTCTTTTGTGATAAACTACTTATTTTTCTTTTATGGTGGACAAAGGTGTTAGAAAGAGGGTTACTTGTAGAGAGAGGGTAACTTTTTCTTTTGTGGTGGAGAATATTCTTCATTTTCAATTGTGTTTTCCAGTTTTCTTCCTCTCATTTTCCCATTTATGCCTTTTTCATATCTTCACTGCTTTCTGAAGATGGAGCAAGCCACGATGAAGTTGGAGGAAGCAACCATGGACGTGGAGGAGACTGTGTTCTCATGGAGGTGCCATTGGCAAGGACACTGAAGTTTGGAAGATAAATTTTCAATATATCTTTCACTACTGGCTGGATTTCTTCTTCCAATACTTGTTGAATTTCTTTTTTGTCAAAAATTTCATCTTCTACATTGGGTAATCTATTCAAATCAAAATCATGAGGTAGAGGTTTATTCAAATCAAAATCTAACATTCTTTTTTCTTTCCTTTTTTCATTAGATGTAATTTTTGATTTGAAAACTACACTGGTAGAGTTTTCATCTTTTTTTTTTCATAAATCTGTGAAAAAAATCTTTAATTTATATACTATATTTTTGAAGGGATAAATATCGGGAAAAGAAAGAGATGAAGATGAATTAAGATTGACTTAATTGGACTGTAATTTCCAAAGCAAGGATAAAATTGGAAAATTAAAATTATTATTGCATTTAATCCTTCCAAAACGTCAAGTAAATGGAATATGAATCATCCTAAAAAATGACTATTAAACAAAAACGGAGGGAACCCCACCACCATCGTCACTGCCACCACCACTACTATCACGTCATCGCTGACGACACTACCACCATAACCACACCCCATCGCCAACACCACCACCATTGTTGTCATCACCATTGCTGTCGCTACCGCCACACTGCTACCGCCATCATCGCGGCCGCCGTCACTGCCACCACCATCTCGCCATTGCTACAAATGCTGCCTTCACCACCATTGCCCCTACTACCACACTGCTGCTGCTACCACCATTATTATATTGTGATCAAATCTTCAAATTTATAACATTAAATGTATAAGTTAATAGCTATTATATAAAAATTATATTATAATTGATAAATTTTTTCATTTTTAGCTTAAATGTTTCGTCAAATTCGTTATTTAAATTTCTTATTTTTTTTTATCTAATTTTAACTTTATAAATACAAGTATTTCTAATAATATAAAGTTATTGCTGGTTAAATTTTTTTTATTTTTAATAAAAAAATTGATGCATTAAAAATTGTATTTTACAATTATAATTTTTTTATTTAAATTAGTTACAATAAAAAATAATTTAATTATATTTATTTTTATTTTAAAAAAATAATATATTATAATATTATATACCAAATATATTTGATATATAATATTAGAAGCTAATGTAATTTTGATGTTTGCAATTCTGTAGAGATAATGCTATGCATACAGCGAGCCAAAAGTACCTGGTGCTTTCTCCCAATTTGGGGACGGTAGCTTCTAGCTTTCCTTAATTATCTTCATCCATAACAGTGCAAAAAAGTTGAGCTTCTTGGTGGACATTCTACTTCTCTAACACATGGTTGAACGAAGCTCAGGATTACTATTGCTCTAAGCAGATCCATCCTTTTGCCTCTTCTAAGCCGATGCCAATATAGGTTCGTTTTTCTTTAATTTCTTTCACGCTTTTTTTTTTTTCCAGCTATGGCGTGTAGTATTCGGTTGTATTTTCATTTCCAGATACTGCATATGTTCTTTGAGTTTGGCAATTCTGGGGACTTCTGCTTTATTTATTTATTTTTATCAGAGACAGTGCAGCAAGGTTTTCACTGCTCTTCCTTTTCTACTTATGTCGTGAATTTTACCATTCAAACCTGGATGCTAATGATTACTGTTCCGCGTTGGCTTCATCTTCGTTAAATTTTGCTTGTATGTGGCACTTTCCTACTCTGTTGTTCTGCTACTTCGTTTTGCTTTGCATCTGACGATTATTCCTTTTCCCAATGTGTTGATGAATAAATCCTTCCCATGTATTATTTGCATTTGTTTCAATTTAAATAGCTTCCATGATCTTCATCACTGTTTAAGTGTTCTTGAACTCATTTAGTTGGATCCGACGGCTGCATTATCTTTCTGTTTGTTTGTTTCCTCGCATCACTTCGACAATAGAGCTTTTCGCCATGGCCTTGGTATGAATAATTAAAGGGGACACGTGTGTACTTCGTGACTGGCAGATTTTTTAAGTTATCCAAATTTTATAAGTTTGTTTTTTGGTTCTGTTTATGTCTATGTACCTTAATTGATTCTAATGAGAAATTAATCTGCAGTGTTTCAATGACGGATTGTTGTTGAAGTTGAACCTTCAGCTAGAAGTAAAAGCTTTATTATGTCATGCATTAGGAGTTCCATATCTTATCACAGGTGGAGGCCTTTTATTACTTTCAAAGTTAAAAGCTGATTCCAGATTTTTTTTTTTTTTTTGAAGTGGCAATTGTATTAAATACGCGGATTTTATCATGTTGTGGTGATGGCTAAGGAAAATTTATCACAATCCCTCAATGTTGATGTCACTGATGCCAATAACTCATCTTCTGTAAGTGATGATTCTGGTGCTTATTCATGTTATAGCCTAGACAAAGAGGCAGGTTTGGCTATCTGTCGTGTGTGCCAATGTTCTGAATCTGACAAAAGAGGAGAAGCTGTGTTGGGATTTTTAGGAATCACCAGTCCACTGCAAGAGTCATGCAAAATTGATGAAGTAATAAAGCTTGAGAGTGAAAAAATTCCTAAACACTTTGAAACTGATGAGTTAAGTAGCAAAACTGCTAAAAGAGAATCTGGGTTCTTTGAGTTTGTTAGTCCTGAAGGGAAGGTTTTCATTTGCAATACAGATTTAGAAGTGGGTTCATGTCACCAACAGGATTCATTAATTGTACTTGGCTGCTCCTGCAAAAATGATCTTGCGCTAGTACACTATGCTTGTGCTCTTAAGTGGTTTGTTAATCGTGGATCCACTATTTGCGAAATTTGTGGATGTCTTGCGAAGAACATTAGGATGATGGACTTCAAAAAGGTCTTGGTTTCTTTGAAGGATTATGAAGCATTAAGGGAAAGGACTGCCAATGGAGATGCCAATCCTGCCAATGTGCATACAAATTTACATGTAGATCCTGATGCTGTTGCTGCAATTAGAAGGCAACGGCTAAGTGAGATATCTATGTGGTTTAGTTCAAACAGTCGTAATGATCATAATAATTCTAATGTGGTTTCACAGGTTGTTTTTGAACAACCTCTGAATACTGTTACTGAAGATATTATCCCTCCTGAAAATCCTGCTACCAAATGGGCAGTGGAAGGTACTGGAATTTTGCTTGCCGCTGGGTTACTTACTGTCACTTTAGCATGGCTAATTGCTCCTCATGTTGGTAAGGTATGAATTGATAGTCCTTACTGATTTTAATATTGATAAACATGTTAAATTGTTCATAGAAGTTTTCTTTTGCATTCACTTTACATTTGGTCCAAGAAAGAAAATTATATAAGCGACTAGTTCCACTTTTTGTCGACATGAATTGATAATTAATTGCATCACAGAATCACTTTCTTTCTAAAAGCAAATTCTTTTGCTCCGGTGTGTTGACAGGTGTTGCTTCTTTGTATAACTATATCATTGGTAAATTTCATATATAATGTATTTTTGCTGAAGTTTCTCAATATAATTTATCTGATTAATGAATTTTATGGTAGTCCTTGTTCTCCTCTTGATGGTGACAGTTATTGAATGAAAGTCCATTTGAGGCAATTTATACAGAACTTAAAAATGAAGTGCCTCTACTATATTTATGATACTTACAGTACATGATGCAGATATATGCATTGACAATTTGGCTAATCTTTATCAACACTTGGAACAACCCTTTTAGTGTTGACAAGTACATGGTGTTATGTATCTGGTCACAATTTGTCATTTGGTGTCCATAATGACATAAAACAATCTTCCATATCGTTACTAAGTTTATCCTTACCCTTGCTTTCATTCCATAAAGTGAGACCTAATATCGTATGAGATCGATTGACAGATTTTAAACAGATATTTTGGAGAAAATAGTTTTCTTTATAATAATAGGGTACTGATGTATATATACAGATTGATGGACTATAACCCTTTGTTTACATTCTAACATAGATAACGAGTGGCTTGTCCACTTAAAACATCCTGTAATGTGGAAAAAAAATGACCTAGTTAAGTTTATTAGTCACGTATACATGTTTTGGCTGCTTACTGACTGGAAGCAGGAAAACAGGTTTTGGAAACAGCAGAAACTCCAACATTTATGGTTTCTCTCAGTCTCTTCAACTTGTTTCTCTCATTTATATTTTTTAAATAGATAAACTTAACTAAGCAATCATAGACAGAATTCAAGCACATATTCTCTTAGTGACATGTACAGGTCTTTACTGCAAGAAATAAAGAAAAATACAACCTGTTAAGAAATTAAGCTTTTCGGTGAATTGGAGAAGAGTGGCTTCTTTTTTATTTTTTTTTTTTGTGGATAAAACATGATGATCATGGCCTTCAAAGAATAACTGTGTGAAGGAAGAGATTGTGGAGCAATTTTTACAATTTATAAAGATAAGTAACTTCAGCATGGTGGTGTGTCTGCGGCTCTGTTAGGAATGTTTCTTGTTCTTTTACGAGGAATGATGTGCTTAAACTTTTCCATTGGTTTCCCTTGTTCCTCAGAAAAAGATAAGTTGAACAATTTTCATCCTATTGGTTCTATTACTAGTGTTGATTAGATTTTCATCATAGTTCTAGCAAATAAACTAAGCATTGTTTCTTGGGATGCCAATGCTAACTGACTAGTATTGGAGGAATTCAAAATCTTTCTGGCATTGAGTGCAGTTCTTTTCTATATAGCTTCTTAGGGTAGCCTTTACACATTTGTTTTCCACACATAATTCTTGTGGTAGCTAGGCCATGACATGTGGTAGTTCTGACAGCAAGTAATTAGTGCTTATAAATTTACTCTCTAGAATCCTCTAAATTTTGGGTTAGAAGGTCTTGATATTTGAGTGTGATGCCCAATGTGGTGTAATATGAGCTGTACTTCAGCAACAAGTGCATCCAGTTGCTTTCTTTAGTTATGAATTGGCAGACTAGGGCTTCAAACTTGCAGCATATGAATGGGAGTTGACTGGATTAGCAAATGCTGTCCAACACGGGCAGCACTATTTATGGGACATCCCTTTCTCATTCGAGCTGATCATTACAGCCTTAAATACTTATTGGAGCAATGGCTGACCGCTTCCCTACAACAGCATTGGCTCAGTAAATTGATGAGGTTGGATTTTCTGGTTGAATGTGATGCTAGGCATTTGAATACAATTGTAGATGCATCGTCTCCATGTGAAGAAAATTCAGGTTTGTACTTGCTATTTCTCAGCTGCAAGTTATGTTATTTGATGATTCAGTGCAGAAAAGTTAAAAATTCACCACCATTGCTGATATTCAGTCAAATTTGAAAAAGGGACAATGAGGGCGGATTAGGTTTTGGAATGTTACAGTGTACAGTTGTCCTGTGCTTTGAATAGGTTAATTCTAGGAATTAGAATTATTTGGATTAATTCCTGTACATATGAGTCTTTAATCTGATGAATAAAAATATCAATTTTTCACAAGTATTTTTTTTCTACATTGTATAAGAACCTTATAGGTTCAGTTTTCTTTTGGTCAATTTTTCACTTGGTTAGTTGGGAAATTTTCTGTTGTTAATGGTTCACTTTTGAAAAGTGACTTAGTGCTTGCTGCCACCACAGAAAGGTGTGCAAGTTCCACGCTGGCTGTTTCCTGCAGTCTGGTGTGCAGGCTGTCTGCGCGTGACTCTCACGTGCTGTCCTTCCTTTCTGGATTTCTCCTCGTGTGTCAGCTCGTGGAGGAGCGTACAAGCTATGGCAATCTTCCAGTCTTCTTCTCCAACATCACCTCCTTGTTTCCTGCTCTATTCCAGTGCTTCTGTGGCTGTTCAGTACTTATCTGAGGATTTTCTCTTCTTCTGTTGGTTGTGCTTTGGAACAAGAAGAGGTCGAAGATGAAGAAAGCATGATGGCAGAAGATTATGAAATTCGTTCACGAAAAGCCAAACGTGTTTTATGGTTTCAAGAACTTTGTTGAATTTTCTGGCACAATTTAATTATTACTGCTTGTATGGGTGCTATCTTCTGTTGTTGGAACTTGTTCTGAGGTAGTTCTGGTCTTCATGCTAGCTCAACATTTCTGTGGTTTTTAATTCCCTAGTACACTTTTGCTTGGTTAATTTTTGTGATTAGTGGTATTTTATACACTTTATTTGTTGTGTATTGGTGTTGGGTAATCACTGATTGGGCTGGAACTCTTATTTCTGGTTTATTCTTTTTACTCTTTTGGATTCATTGCTAGTTGGCTGTGTTCATGCTCTTGGTATTTGGCAGTTGGATTTTACTTAGTTGTATTTTTAGCATAATATGTTCAACTAATTTTTATTTTTCATGCAGAAAACTGCAAGAAATGGTCTTCATATTCTCCTTGGAGGCATCTGTGCTTTAACAGTTGTGGTCTTCTTTCGCTTTGTGAGTAAATTTTCTTTTGATCTATTATGATCTTGATTTTACCTGCTGTAAGTACATTTGATCTGTCAATATTATGGTGAGATACACAGCTCATTCTAAAGCAAAGTATCATAGGAAGGACAAGTTCTTGGAATTAATTAGGATTTCAATGTATTTAATTCTCTCATAATAATGCTCAGAAAGAAAAGATGAAGTTTTGATATAGTCAAATTCTGCATCTAATCCATATTATGGCATCCCAAAACAATAGAGGATCTCAAATAATAGGTATTCAGCTTAGCTGAAAATATACTCCAAGAAGTAAAAAAGGGCAGAAATAAAAACCGTACATTGTATATGTGTTAATATTGGAGCCAAATTGAAGCATCAGTCCAATATAGGACAATAACATGACACATATATACACACAAGGAATTTATCTTGGTTACTTGCAGGATTCAGAATATAGTTGAAGCATTGGTGCTTCTGTAAATTTTAAAATCAGTGTATTTTCTTTGTACTTTAAAATGTCTCATACCTATTGATGCATTCCTGGTACAAAAATAATCTTTTTCAAGCCCCTTGACTAGGACTAGATAAAATCATCAAAATTTCTTGTTTTATTGGGAAACTAATGAGCCTTATTTGCACTGGGGCTTGAAAATTTTCTGTCACTTTACTCGTGTGCATTGCAATATTCCGGTCATTTGAATTAAACTATTGATACTGCAACTAAAAGACCTCATTCAAAGTTAATCCTTAATAAATGGGGTACAATTTAAGCAAGTCAAAATCTGCCCCTTTTCACTTATGTATCCTTGTTCAGCTGTTCGTCCTATTTCTAATCATGAATTTTTATCTTTTTATTCCCTCTACAATAAGTATGGAAAATGTGGAGTGGCAGTCTCTTTTATGTCTTTCCAACTTACAGCCTTAGCCAGACTGCTTCCCAGTAATCCCGAGCTTTTCACTTTTTGACCATCAAATTGTATCTTAGTACTTTTAGGTGATGATGGTTAAAAAGTGAGAAATACCATATAATGGGGAGGACGGTAGGCTTTCTCCACCTTGTGGTTTTATTTTGGTTTTCATGTCTGTTGTGACAGCTCCCAAGGAGGCTAATGGGTGCATATTTGTGTTGAAAAATAAATCAATTTCTGCTGCATGCTAATAATAACAGCTATAAAATTTGCAGTTTGTGCTCACCAGAATCAAATATGGACCTGCACGCTACTGGGCTATCTTATTTGTGTTCTGGTTTCTTGTATTTGGTATATGGGCTTCACGAACGCATGGTGCCCATACTACATAGTTTCCATGAATATCATTGTAACTTCGTAAATTTATTGTATGTTTTGTTAACAAACGAGAGTACATGAGCTGCTCTTCTGAAGGGCAACCTGATTTTAACCGAGTGCTACACAGACGCGAGCATATATAATTTCATCAATATGATTTGTCCCTCAAGATTATAAGTAGGTGTGCTTGAATGTTCCTGTATCATGCCTCGCCATATCACTCCAATCATCATGTGCTTCTTACATGTTTTGTTGTCGAGTATAAGCGCCAGGCAACTGTGCCTGTCAGGAATGTTTTTGAGAATACACAGTAGGCATGACCAATTTTCATTTTCTTTTATGGACTCGTTGACTTGCAACTTTATATTTATGTTTATTTAGTCCCATTTTATCCCCAAAGGGTTCCTTTTTTTTAATATATATATATATTTAATATTTGGTCCCATTACTTTTACAGAAATTGATCTTGTAGCTGATAGGGACAGAGGGTGATAAATAGACTTTGAGGCGTGAATAACCACTTTTATTAAGGTATTAATTGCCCCAAGTATTTATGTTGCAATTGGCAATACACTTTACAGGATACAACTAAGCTTTTAAAATTTGCAGGCAGCAATCTCTGAAAATTTTTCTTAGAACTTCAAGTAATAATAATATTGTAAGAATTAATTATGCTTGAAAATTTGAAAAGTGGATCAGATTAATCATTTGTATTTTTTATTTTTTTGACCAAATCATTTGTATTTCTTATGTATAGAAAAGTTTATAGCAGTCAGAATGATACTTAAATAGACTGATGTCTATTCAAAATAAAACTGTCAAAATGTTTTATTTTATTTCGAAATTAATTAAATGAAATAAAATAATAAAACTCATTAAAAACTCATTAAAAACTCATTAAAAAAACCAAAATTAAACCACACGTACCATCAGAGACTTCTAATATTATTTTAATAATTTCAAGCTTACTTTTAAAATTTCGTTCAAATATTTGGCTACAATAGGACACCACACTATATTAAGTCATGGACATTTTTGTAAGAATTTGATGTAGGATTCTTTTAATTTTCTCACAACACGCTAATATTTATCAAGCGATTACAGCAATCCCCCACTTAGCTTAATAATATTAGGTTCATAAAATTTCATGCATATAAAAGGTATCTTTTGATTTAAACCTCTCTTATTAGTATAAGCATGTCAAATTTCTAGAGAAATTATGGTGGCAATTACCTTTAGCCTAGATTTCTAATTCTAGAATCGAAAATACTATACATATGAAATAATTGTTCTAATTTGAAGTTCACCAAAATTTATTAGCACAATTTGTCAAAGCCACACCACTTTTTTTATGTTCACATAGGTGAATGTCAATGTCAATGCACTGTCGCACACTTCACACAAAGGGAAGCTGCGCTATCGCGCACTTCACACAGAGGGAATACACTGCCGTGCAAGGGACACAAAGGGCAGGTGCGCACCCGCGCACTACAGTCAATATATTCTTCTTTCCTTTTGTAGTTTGTTTTTAGCCGTACCTGTCTAAGTTATTATTGCTATAATTACTTCTGTGTTTCTTCCTTTTTTTAGACCCTAGGATTAAGGGATTTGTAAGGGATCTGATTATGCTAACTATATTGGATCCTAGGATTAAGGGATCTACTTATTCTTGATGTCTATAGGGCAGAAAGGGTAAATGAAGAAGTGAAGAAATAGATTTAGGTAAAGTTTCTGGTTGAGATTCAGTATCTTACTTGGTTAGCCAATATTTTTCCTATTACTAAAAAGGATGGGAAGGTAAGGATGTGTGTCGACTATCGAGACTTGAACAAAGTAAGCCCAAAAGATGAATTTTCACTTCCATATGTAGACTTGCTGGTTGACAGTGCAGCAAAGTTTATGATGTATAGTTTCATCGATAGGTATGTAGGGTGCAACTAGATCTTGAACAAAATATTGGATGGGGTAAAGATGGCCTTCATTACTAAATGAAAAACTTACACATATAAGGTTATGCCATTTGAGTTAAAAAAAATTCAAGGGCCACTTATCAAAGGATGGCCATCAAGATCCTTAGTAACTTGATTTACAAGGAAGTCAAAGTGTATGTTGATGACATGATGATCAAGTCAGTTACTAAGGAAGAACGCTTTGAGGCTTTGGAGAAGTATTTCCAGCAAATCAATAAGTACAACCTCCACCTTAACCTAAAAAAATGTGTTTTCGCTGTCACCTTAAGTAAGCTATTAGGACATGTTTTCAGCTAGAAAGGGATATAAGTAAACTAAATAAGGTGAAAGCCATCTAAGAAATGCATGTGCCGAAGAAAGAAAAAGATAGTATAGGGGTGCTTAGGTTGAATTCAGTACATCAGCCGGTTCATTGCCAAGCTCATCCCTATATGTGAGCCAATTTTCATGCTTTTGAGAAAAGATAAGCCAATCAAATGGAATGATGATTGCTAGAAAGCCTTTGATACTATCAAGAAACATCTGTTACATCCTCCAGTTCTCTAACCACCTAGACTATATATCAAAGCTTTTGATCTAGTACATCGCAGTGGAGCATGGTTCAATAGGGGTTATATTAGCTCAGAAAGATGAGAGTGGAATGGAATACGCTCTATATTACCTTAGTAAGAAGTTTCTACCATGTAAGGCCAAGTATATGGATGAGGAGAAGATTTACTTAGCAATGATATGGGCCTCAAAGAAGTTAAGACACTACTTCCACTCATGTAAGATTCAAGTGGTGGCCAAGAACAATCCCCTTAGCTACCTTTTGCTAGCACCATCCCTATTAAGGAAAATGGAAAGGTGGCTTTTATTGTTGCAAGAATTTAACATGGAGTATATAACCAAAAAGACAATCAAAGGAAAAGCAATGGCAGAATTTGAGCTAAGCACCAGTTGGAAGAGGATCAAGTCAAGTACAAGTTCCCAGATGAAGATGTCATAGCCTTAATGGTCCAAGGTTGGCAGATGTATTTTGATGGGGCCACAAACAATAAAAAAGCTAGAGCAGGAGTTATCCTTTTTATGCCAAATGGTGAAAAACTTCCTTTAGCTAAGAAGCTGGGATTTAAGGTGAGTAACAACAAGGCTAAATATAAAGGTTGTATATATGGAATAAAAGTGTTGATGGCTCTAAGAGTAAA